>CABHPR010158202.1:194-12049 GCA_902168415.1 Peromyscus melanophrys | reverse complement strand
CAACTTTGAGTTAATGCCTCTATAACTGTATGGTTTCAGAGAGTGTCTCCTGGATCCATGGGAGGAACATAAGTGTAATATGTCACAGAACTGTTAAAAACCATGTTATTTATTTTGGACAATAAACACAAATACATTTAAATATTGTGTGTTATAGAAATAATCTCTCATCAGTCTCAGATCACACACCTAAATCCTGATGAATACCAGCAAAATATAAAATTATTGGCTATTAATGTAAGAGTGGAGAAAATTCTAATGTACAAGGTGTTCATGCAACATAGTTGTGTGAAAAAAATGAAAATTAGTTGTCTAAATTGGGAATACTTCAGGTGTGGATTTTATTAGATGATTGCTTAGGATCATTTCAAGTTTACAGATGAATTTCAGGATGACAATAAAGTCTTCCACTACCCTTTTCTATATATCCTGACTCATCACTTTCAAATTTTTACACCACAATGCTTTAATTTCCATGTGATTTCAAATATTTTGAAAACTGACTGAAGGACACATCTCTAACAGCTGACAACAGATAGACAGTATTTCCTTAACTCTCCTTACATACATTTACAGAGAAAATGACCTAAGGGACCCTATACCATGCACATTTGTTGAAGAGATTCAAACATTGTCTCCATTTGTTTTGTTTTACTGAAATTGATGTAAAAACATCTTTCCATTAACACATGGACAGTCATATGGGAAATAATTCATTCATCTTAGAAATTAGTGCTAGTTCTTATTCCAAGTAGAAAGCCATCATGCACATTACCAATGCCAATAAGAATATATTTCATAATTCTTATAATGCTAGTTAAATAGAAGATTACTAACATAATATTATGTGTCCATGTGTATTTGTTTTGTTACACTTTTCTTTTGTATAACTTAAAACATTTAATTAGCAAATACAGCATATAGCAAGGGTATAATGGGAAGGTTGGGATATGTGAATTTTTTATTCTAATCACTACATTTTCATTCAGTCATGTATCTATCACCATTCTGCAAATGAGGGCTTAGGGCAACAAAATATGTACTTTATTATTAAACAATATAGATTAAGAACATGTTCATCTTCCTTTGTTGTTCTCATTCACACTCTTCATAACTAAAAGATTAAATCCTTTAAGGAGATTGGGAGACCACCTTAAACTACTGTTTTCTTTACCCCATGAGTTTGTCACTATAGAATGTATTAAATATTTGCAGAATCAGCAATATAAAGTATCTAGAACCCCATGTCTCTTTTCTGACTGACTCTATTCCTCAGGGGTGTCTCTCCTTCCTTGATAATTTTGATGTACACACAGGTTCTATCTCCACTACCCTTTTGATAGAGTCAGTTACCCACACTCTTGACACAGAATTTCCCTTACAAACTCTACTTGTACATTGCAATATGAAGCACATACACAATGGTTTTTTTTCTGAGTTACTGATCTCACTTCCATAGTCTTTCTGCCCAGGACTTGTGTTATGAGGAAGCAGCCAATGCCTGAGATATGGCTGTGTGATTCCATATCCTCTGCCCACCTCAGTCCTGCAATTATCATCTCTTGTGTGAGGACAGCAAGTGTGCAGCTATGTGGAGCCCAGTGTTGGGACCAGCTGACCTGTCCAACAGTACCAGAATAGGGGAGTGAGGATTAAGATAGAAAAGACAAGAGACAGAATATAGAATAAGAAGGGTTCTCAGTGAACACTGTTGCAGCCCCTAATTTATTTCTCATAGCCATTTTATACCCAAAGCAATAGGGGCAAAGATCTTTTAACCATGGTTCAAGGAACAAACCAGTGTCAACACCTTCTTAGTTCTCAAAACATCTACTAACCACACTTTGGTCCTCTTATTTGGACTTGAGGAGCAAGACATCTAATAACCATGCCTTTGGCTAAGCATCCTGCTATTCAGCCTTGAGGAGGAAAAACAAACTGGAACTCTCTGGTCTTAAGACAAGATGGAAACAAACCACAAGCTTGATTCACTGTGAACTCTCACAATTCCATTTTTTTTTTTTTATTTTCTAGAGGTCCTCCAACTCCTCAGATGACTTTGCCTGTCTTAGGTTGCCTTTTTCAACCAATCAGTCTTACCCATCTTTGGCACAATAATTCCACAATTCATGCCCTGTCTTGGATTGAAAAGTGGTGAAAAGGACGTAACTCTTTTTGACTGCCAGGTTCTGACAAATTTCAAGCGAGGGTGCATAGCTTGATTCCATGTAGTTCTGAACCAACTTTCCACTGGAAGTTCACAAGTAACTTGATAATAATAGGCAAGCAAATTATGCCTAGCAATACACATGCTCCTATGGCTGCAATACCTCATAATAAGGGAGTAAAGGATGACCAAGATGGAATGCCCATTTATATTGGTTCAGGATGTCTTCAGCAGTTTTAGCTGCATCAAAATACAACTTTATCTCTGTAACTTCATCAAATCTAAGGACACATAAGCACCATGCCAAATTCCTCTCGGATGATCTCTAACCTTTTCCCATCCAGTAGAACTTTCATTGTGAACAGAAGAGGTTACAAACATTCTCAAGTTAGCATCATAATTCTAGTATGATCATTAACAATGAACACAGTATTGATTAAATTACAATTCTCATAACTTACCTTAAAAAGAGGGTACATTACACATTCTAGATTTACACATTTACACATTCAAGCTAACATTTACACATTCAAGAGACAAGAAAATGTTCTTGTGGTGGGTGTGGTAGGAGTAACTCCATAATTATGAACCTACTTTTTTCCTCTTTCCTAAAATTCAATGCATTGCTGTCACCAATTTGCAAAGATACTTTGAACTGTGCTTGTCCCTAAGTACCACATATCATCAGCAAAACCTTTATGCCACCCTTCCTCATCAGTTTGGAGGGTCTCTTCAGTACCTCCAATTTGGTTTCCTGACCAGTCTTGAACATATCTCTGAATTCCAGTTATATTTTACTGAAGAGGGTCTTTAGCCACCCATTGCCTCTATAATAGTGCACAATTGCTCCAATTAATCTCTTTCCCACAGAGGGGGAGTCTCTGAGGCACCTGTTGTCCAGGCCTTGTATTTCCTCTGGGTAACAGCAGATGCACACTATACTGGAAACTGTGACCTCTGCTTTCCAAGATATAGCATGGACAAATGGACAAGCATCCAGTCATAGGTTCATTTTTGAAAAAAACAGATATATGTTCTTCAGCCATATACAGAATAATTAAAATTCACAGAAGTCTGGGAAATTTATGCAGCAAGTTTGTCAAGAAGCAGAGAATCATGACCACCACCATAATCTGTGGTGTTGTATTTTGTCCCCCAATATAATGTGTCTCCCAGTAAAATAAAATTTGCCTGGAGATCAGAGGAAAAAGGCAGCCACTATATAGAAGTCACACAATAGTAGCATACACCTTTAATCCCATCACTTGGGAGGCAGGGATCTGTCTGAATCTATGCGAGCTCAAGGCCATACTGGGAAGAGAGCCACACATGGTGGCACATGCCTTAAATTCAAATACTAGTTAACCATGGAGGTTTGGAAGTCTGTACATACAGACAGGAAGTGACAGAGCTGGGCAGGAAGCGGGAGGGTTACAGCTGGACAGAGAGAGCAAATCAGATGGCAGAACAGCAAGGCATATAGGCATGGGAAGATAGGAAGTTTCATCTTTTGGAAGCTGCACAGTTGATAACGTAAATTTTGCTGTGGCTTTCTCTATTCCCTGATCTCTCAGGTTTTCACCCATATATCTAGTTCTGAGTTTTTTCTTTAATAAGATTGTGTAGAAATTCATCTACAGTAATCTCCTTTCTTTTTCACAATTACACAGGATGTAATATTGGTGGAACAGGAACATAGGTTTAGTAAATCTCACTCCAATTCCTCTGGGGGAACATCATCAGCCAACTTCATCTGTGCCAGCATTCTTCTGTTCCACACACCACAGCAAATGCTCAGGCAGCCAATGAGCTTCATTTTCTTCCTGTTAAAAAATACACACATGCCCTCGGCTCCATATCAAAACAGGGTCAGGGCCCTTCTGTAACCCAGTGCAAGGATCCTTCCATTTCACCTGAGCAAAAGTTGCCTGAGTTCCATCATTCCAAAATCTATGCATGGCAGATTGCTCAAGGGAATCCACATCGAAAAAACTTAAAGAGGGCACGATTTAGTGCATTATATGGTGACTGAGGCTATAACTCCAAAGTTTTAGCTTTTTGAAGTTGTGTGTTAAGCCTGTCATGGGCTTAGTGAACAATACCTTGTTCTTGAGGATTATATTATATTATGCCTGTTTATTCTCAATTTTCCATTGGTATCAAAATTATTGAAATGTTTTACTAACATATCCCAAACCATTATCCATTTTTATAATTTTAGGAATCCACACATATGAAAAACATTTTAAGCTATGAGTTATCACATACTTCGTGGCTTCCCCAATTTGTCTGATGGTCATCAAAAGCCTTGAATAGGTATTGACTGCCACTTGGCCATATTTTAATTTGACAAATTCTGTAACATTAGTAACATCTATTTGCCATAAATGATTGGCAAGGAGGCCTTGATGATTTATCCATATAGTAGGTACAGGAAAATACTGTGGGCACACATCATATTGCTTAACAATCTCAGCAGCATCTTCCCTGGTAGGGCCAAACAGTTTTCTTAAACTTCTGCTATTCTGATGATGAAGGGTATGTGACTATTTATCCAATTTTACCAGAGACAAGGCAATCATCTGTATTAATTTATCAGCTGATGTATTACCATCAATTAGTGGACCAAGGATGTTGGAATGAGCCCTAATATGACCCACAAAGTATGGCATGTTTCTTTGACTAGTAACATATTGTATTTGATGAAACAGCATCCTCACCTGACCCCAAAGCAGGGAACAGTCTCTATAACTTGAAGGGCTCTAGAAATAATGACTATCAGTATACAAATTAAATGTGCTATTTACAGAAAGCTGGAAAACCATAGCTACAGCTCACAATTCTACTATCTGAGCTGAAGTTGGAGCTGTTTATACTACATAAACTTTGCCATTAATGACATAAGCAACTCTTCCATTGGAGATTTTTATCTTCCAAAATATCACCTAGAATCTATCCAGCTTTTCTGTACTAAACAAGCTACTGCTTCATAATGAGAGTACAACACTTGGGCTGGGGAAACAGCTAGATGCAACCACAATAATGACCTATTTTGCTATAACACAGATGTTGAAGTATGTTGTGTAGGAAGCACACAGATTTCCTATAGTTTCCCGTAGTCAACATAGCATACTTGCTGATGCTGAACGGCATGCTCCATCTGTGCCAGTACTTGTCTAGCAGCATCCATAAGATATCTAGGGGAATTAGGATCACTATTCTCCTTAAGAATCTCATGGAGGGGCTCAAGATCTCCCATAGACAACTTCAAATAGGGCAATAGCAAAATCCTTGCACATCTTCCCCTCTGCTAGCCGCTTCTCTAACACTAGCTTGCAGAGGAGATGCATGACTATGGGTGATGGTTTGCCATGTTCCAGAAGGCATTTGTGCCACAGCAGTCAAAGGCACAGCCTTTCTACTCTGATTAATGGCCCCCAGGCAGTAGAAAGAGAAATGCTCTTCTGAGTAGAGCAGAACTCCAGAGACTCCTTTTTTTTGTGAAAGGTAAACTCCTAAATTTCTCAAGTCCTTCAGCTCCTTTTTAGTCTCATCACAAAATCTCTGCTGCTCAACATATGTGGTCAAAAGCAGAGGAGGTGAAAACTCATTATGCTCATTATGGCTTCTTCCTCAAGCTCAGCTTCATCACCAGGATTGAACTGATCACCATCAAACAATTCTGTAAAGGAGTCTGTGCCTAGTGACTCCTCTGGAGTCATGGAGCATTTTGTTTCACTTTTAACCATTTCAGGGGGAAATACCTTCTGTTGTTCATGGCACAAATTAAAAGTGTCCTGGATAAGTGCCCACAGAACAATTGTATCCATTGTGACCTTCCCAGGACCATGCTCATTATAATGCTGTTGGATTTTGACTACAATTATCCCCCATGTGTCTGTGTCTAAGGTCTCATGCTTGGGAACCCAAGGGCACACTTGTTCTACAAACTAAAAATTTCTGTACTGGCTACTGCCCTACTTTAGCTCCTCTGACTTTTAAAATATCTTTAAGCAAATGTATAAACAGTTGTCTAGTATTACCCTGCCCCATATTTACAATTTTACTCCCAGGTTACTCACTGCACTTCCACTTTTATAATATCTGAGTGCTCCTTTCACCTGAATGTTCTACATGAAGCCCCCCATTTTCAGATGTCCTGTTTGGGCACCACATGTCAGGACCAACTGACCTGTCCAACAGTACCTGAAAGGGGGAGTGTAGATTAAGAAAAAAAAGACAAGAGAAAGAAGATAAGATTGGAAGAGCTCTGAATGAATACAGCAGTAGCCCTAAATTATTTTGCAAAACATTTTTTTATACACAAAGCAAGTGGGGGAAAGACTTCCTTACTGTGGTTCAAGGAACAAACAAGTATAAACATCTCCTAAGTTATCAAAACACCTAATGACCATCCTGTTATTTGGCCTTCAGGAGTAAAACATCTAGTAATCATACCTTTGGCTCGACATCCTGTTATTCATCTTTGAGGAGCAAAAACAAGCTTGAACCCTGTGACATTTAGTCAGAATGGAATCAAGACACAAGCTGGAGTTAGTGTGGCTCCTACAACTATGTCCTTATGATTCTCTCATTTTCCTCATATCTATGGTAAAGTCATCCTTTTCATATCTACCTTCATTTATTTAGATAGTCTCTCTGATTTTGTTAACTAATTTGTCTAAGACCTTGTCATCTTCTTGATTTCTTTGAGGAAACAACTTTTCCTTTCTTTTATTCTTCATTAGGTTTATGCTGTTGCTGTTTGTTTCTATCTCATTGATTTCATCCTTGATTTTCACAGCTCTGATTTGTAGCCCTCTTATTTCTTTTTATCTACCATTTTCAAGTATTGTTTTTCTAAAGAATTCAAGTGTGTAATGAAGTTATTAATAAGAAATCACTCCAGTATTTTTATGTAGGCATTCAGTGCTTTGAACTTGCCTCTTAGAACTGCCTTCATTGTGTCTCACACTTTGGATATGCTGTGTTTTCATTTTCATTTTTGGTTTCTGTCTTGACCCACTGTTCATTCAGTAGTGAGTTGTTCAGCTTCCATGAGTTTGTATATTTCCTGTTGGTGTTGTTGATATTCAACTTCAATTCATAGTAGTAGGCCTTGTTTGTGTTCAATTTTGGAGGAAGCTTTGTGAATTCTTGGAAAAAGGAATATTCTGTAGTGTTTGGTTGTTATGTTCCATAGATGTCTGTCATGTTTACTTGATTCATGGTGTTATCTAACTCCAGTGTTTCTTTGTTGAGATTATGTCTGGAAGACCAGCCTATTTGTGTGATTAGGGTATTGAAGTCACCTAGTATCACTGTGTTCGTATCAATATGTGATTTTAGCAGCAGTACTGTTCCTTTTACAAACTTTTCTGCCTGGTATTTGGTGCATACATGCTTAAAATTGTTAGAAGTTTTCACTATATTTTCCCTTTGATTATTATGTAATATCCTTCTCAACCTATTCTGTTTATTTTGGGCTTGAAATTTATTTTATCATATAATATAAAAATAGCAATGCCTGCTTTCATCTTAGATTCATTTCCTTGTAATATTTTATAATCTTTTTAAAGTATGCCATGACTGGCCTTGATTGTGAAGTGTGGAACTTGGAAGCATCAGAAAAATGCACCTTGTTTTGTACTCAATCTGTTAGTCAGTATAGGATGTTAGTAAAATGTTAGACTCACCTATCCCATAGTTAAAATGAATAAATTATTATTTTCAACATGTTTCTAAAACAAAAATATCTATACTGTAAGAAATTTTAATCTTATTTTTTACGATTAGATTAAAGCTGAGAGTAAGAAGAATTATCTCCATGCATTCATTGTCATTCAAGTAAAAATTAATGTATTCCATTGTTTTTATAAGAGGAAAACTTTTTTTTTACTCTCTATTGATTTTATTGTCCAGATTCACCTTTGCTCAAGCATCTTTATTCTTTGGAGGTGGCTAGCCTTAACACACGTTCCCTTGGCTAACATACTTAGTATACTCTCTCTCTCTTTTTTTATTCATTTTACATACCAACAAAAAACCCCCTCCTCTTTCTTCCTCCTGCTCTGTCCCTGCCTTCCCCCTCCCCTACTCACCTCCAACAGGGTAAGTTCATCCTCTCCTCCAACAATGTAAGTTCTCCCATGTGAGGACAGCTAAGTCTGGTACATTTGGTTAAGGCAGGACCAAGCCATTTCTGGCCTCATCAAGGGTGAGCAAAGTGTCCTACCACAGGTAATGGGATCCAGAAAGCCAATTTCTGCACCAGGGATAGATCCTGATCGCACTGCCAGGGTCCCCTCAAACAGACCCAGCTACACAATCATCTCCCATATGCAGAAGTTCTACTCTGGTTTCATGTGGGATCCACACCTGTATAGGACAACTCTTTAAAAAAGAGTTTGATATGAATTGAAGGATAATTAATTTCACAACATATTTAATTACTTAGTAAGGAAAGCTAAAGAACAACATTAAAAATATAGAAGATATAAATCATCTTTAAATGCCAATTAATAGAACTGCATGCTTATTTTTCATATTACAGTAGAATTACATCATTTTTCCCTTCACTTCTCTCTGACTAAATGATCCTGAATACGAATTCTTTCTCTATTACAAACTCATGGGCTCTTTTTCTAAGTTGTTATTACATATATACATTCAAATATCTGTGAGTACATATTAAGAATATAAATGTATGTATAATTCCTATACATAATACATACCTTGTATAATATATAACCTATACATATAATTTCAATTATAACATATAAATTATGTACTATATGATTCATGTATATGAATACATACAAATATATAATCCTAAATTGTATATTAATACCATTTTGTCTTACAAATCATTTAGTGTGCTTTGTCTCATAGAAGACTTTTTCTTTCTCTGTCAGCTTTACTTGGTCCCTGTAATCCTTGTATGGTTTAGGTCTAATGAGGATTGTGATTCACATATGCATGCCTATTGTTGTGTTCATAGCTCAGCTCATATTTATGAAGTCAGGTTGATCAGACATTATGTGTCTTTATGGATAATGTATAACATTCCTAGGAGACATAATCTCACAGCAAACTCTCAGGTCCTCAGGCACTTAGATTCTTTCTGTCCCATTTTCATCAATGAAACCTGAACCTTAGGGGAGTATTTACTGTAAATGTATCAATTGGAACTGGGATCCACAATTGTTCAATTTGATTGCTTGTGGCCGTGTATAATTGTTTGCATCTGTTTCAATATGACGTATCCTTAAAGAGATCTGAAAAACAGACTTAATTGTATGTATGAGAACAAATATTTAGAATGTTTAGGGACTATGCTATTTTAGTAAATTGGCAGTTGTAGCTTCTCCTCTGAGATCTAAGACTTCACTAGTTCTTGGTTGTTGGTTAGGTTTCCATAACTAGGGTGGGTTTCCCTCATGACAAGCAGTAATTATGTTCAAATACAGTGAACAATAGCATTTGTGAAACCTCCTAGCTTGGTATATAGACATAAAAGCAAAAGAGTCACCACAGCTAGGACAAAACTCACAGTAGTAAAAGTCTAACAATTTTATACAATTTTGCTTTTATTTAGTAATGTGGAAGTAGAAAATATTTTACTGCATATATTGTATGTATTTGTATGAAATGGTGATGAATTCTGGAGAAATATGTAATAATAAAGTGGCATGTTGTAAACTATTCATGATTTTAAATGAAGAGCATATACTAATTCAAGGAAATACATTTAATTGGAAGAAGCATTCAGACAAATGATGTGCAAATGCCCTGATTAAGAGGGAACTGGGAGTAGTCAGCTAGACTTAAAACAGGTTGAAATATGGCATATGTCATATGAGGGCAAATAAGGGATCCATGAAATTATACCTAGTTACTTGTTCTGATTGACTGACATTGGACATTGCGTAATAAAATGTAATTCGTAGTAAGTCTACATTCTAACTTAGCTTGCAACATATTATTCAATGACTGATGAAATATTATGTTCAAGATGATTACATTTACATTTTGAATATCCCATATTCTTCAGAATAATTAATTACATAAACTTGAATGAAAACATGATAAATTGCTGGGCGGTGGTGGCGCATGCCTTTAATCCCAGCACTTGGGAGGCAGAGCCAGGAGGATCTCTGTGAGTTCGAGGCCAGCCTGGGCTACCAAGTGAGTTCCAGGAAAGGCGCAAAGCTACACAGAGAAACCCTGTCTCGAAAAACCAAAAAAAAAAAACAAAAACAAAAACAAAAAGAAAACATGATAGATTAGTGAAGGGACTTGAGACCTTAAGAAACAGATGAATGTTCTTGTACAAATCTGGTATATGAAATGTTGAATATAAAATAAAATTTGGATCTATATCTTTTACCAAAGCTATTGAAAGCTAAGATAAAAAACAACATGTGATGAGTACAATTGGAAAAGAGTATATACTTGATGCTTTCAAGCAATTTAAATCAATAACATAATTCTAAACAGTCTATATTATAGAAGAATATGGTGGGTTGGTGGGACTGGTCATCTTTAATACCAGAAGAGGTGGTGTGAAGTTGTCTATCTCAGAAGAGCAGAGGCAGATGTAGGTAGATATCTATGCATTCAAAATATCATGATATTCACAGGTGGTTTCACACAAGTCCAGATACATACTCAGGTCCTGCTCTTATGAAAATACAACCTGGATTTCAAGTGTGGATAACTCCCAATAGCTCCCATATAAAGAGGCTCTAGTACAATTAGATGACTGTAGACAGAAATTTTCCTTTAAGCATATGACCATGTAAAAGCACAAAGAATCACACCCATACTCTAATTGCATAACACATATTTGCAGAAGAGATCAACTGGACTTCATCTTTAAAATCCATGTCTTAATATGAGAACTATGTTGAGTTTTGAACTAGGTTTTGAGAGTGTTGTTCCTTCTCAAATGTGGCCTGTTCCTGATATGAACTGAGTTCTTATCTGGCCTTATTAAGATAATATAACACTTAGGGACAAAAATGAAGCCAAGGAGGGCTGCACTAGAAGCCAAGATAGAGAAGACTTCCATAGCCACCATGACCTTCCCCTTGGTGCTGTGGTAGACAGGGAGGAATGTGACCCAGACACAGAAGAACACCAGCATGCTGAATGACAAGAACTTGGCTTCATTGAATGTGTCTGGAAGATTCCGTGACATGAAAGCCATAGTAAAACTCCCAAGTGCCAAGGAGCAGAGATATCCCAGTATACCATGGAAGGCAAAATCTGAGCCTTTGTTACACACAAGGATGATATGTCCATGTTCAGCATGAACATCTTGGTCAAGGAAGGGAGGAGAGGTCCCTAGCCAGATTCCACAGAAGACAAGGTAGATCAGACTACATATAGGGATGATGAAGTTCGGAGCCTTTGATATTATTAACCACCTCACCACTCTCCTTGGAAAAGTAACCTTGAAGGCAATAACCACAGTGATAGCTTTGGCCAACACAGTGGCAAGAGCCACAGTGAAAGCACCCCCAAATGTGATCTGCTGCAGGATACAGGTTGTGGTGTTGGGATGGCCAATGAAGAGCAAGGAACATAGGAAAGAGACAGTGAGTGTGATAAGCAGTGTGTAACTAAGGGTCCTATTATTAGCTTTGACAATTGGAGTGTCTCTGTGCTTCACAAAGAGTCCAAG
>CABHPR010158200.1:19026-46347 GCA_902168415.1 Peromyscus melanophrys | reverse complement strand
AAACAAACAAACAAAAAAACCAAAAAGGTAGCCCCATCCTTTTCAATGATCTGGCTCTACTCTTAGCTTGATAAGCCTCAGGAAGGAGGTGGCTGGGCACAGGGCCGTGAAACACTTGCCACACTGGGTGTGAGGAGTCCAAGTCCAGCCGGAGGTCAGCCCTGTGTGCTCCTCACTGCTCCAGGAAGCCACCCTTTCTCCATTTGTTCCACAACACAGGGGAATGTATCCATTACCCTCTATCCTAACTAAACTTTCTAATTTTTAAAGAGTACAAAAGCATCCTACTAAGAACACTCATTTCACTCTTTCCATTTTAGCCAAAACGATGTAGGTTGAAGTATCTGTATCTACGTCTATAGATCACCAGAAGAAATAATAGGACATCGAAGGGTTGAATTTTTTTTAAGCCTATTGATAATACTCTTGTTCTGAATTCACGCTTCAAAGTATCCTCTCTTTCTCAAAAACAGAACAATGGTAAATAAAACATGGAAGTTATATTGGTTCACTTCCTACTGCTATAACAAAGCACCCGGGGGTGCAGTGTAAAGAAAAGGTTCACACAGCATGTAGTTTGGCAGATGGAAAATCCCAGGTCAGGGGGCTTGGAATCTGAGAAATTCGATGGTGAGACAGAGAGATTCTGGGGCCAGACTTTCTCTGTATAACTCACACTCATGGGAATTAACCAGGGTCTCTCAAGAACTACATTCATTTTTTGCAAGGGCCCAATCACCTTCTGCCATGAAGCCCCATCTCAAGAAGGCTCTAACTCAGCATCCCAGCATCCAGCACCTGGATTTTGGGTGTTGAAATTCACAGTGTGATGATATTTGCAGATGGGGGTCCTTTGAGAATAGTTATAAAAATCATTATAAAGCCTCATAAACCTAATCAAGGAAACTTCAACACACAAACCACATCCATACCGTATTGACATTAGAAAGAAAAGACATTGGGCTTTAGAAAGGAGAGTGAAAGCCACTGGAAAGAGACAAAACAGCGAGTCTAAGTCAAACCACATGGCTGCAGGTGATGGGAACTGAGGGCTGGTCCATGGGAGTTCAATGGAACAATGCTGTGTCACGTGGTTGACCTGGGTTAGGCTTGAGGCCTGAGATATGGGGGTGCATTGTGTGGAAGAGGACAACTCTGAGCTTCCCCTGAACTCACGAGGATCTGAGCCAGCCACAGGCTGAGAAAGCACGAAAACTGAGCCACAGCTGAATGACTAGAAATTAAGCAAGCCACCTGTGGATCCAAGGACCTCAGATGCAACATCCTCAATGTGGGTTGGGAAGGGAATTCCCAGGGCAGCATATACAGCCTGGCCTGGACTAGAGCCCAGAAACCCCAGAGGAAAACACTGGAGGAGACATGCACCAAGAGAAGAGAGAGAACAGAACAAGAATGGGGAAGGGGTGGACCTAAAATTTAGCACTTAACATGAGCTGGAAAAAATCTAAATTTGAAAAATTATCTCTAAAAATCAAACATAAATAGTAAGTTGTCCATATTTTTCAGTGGAGATGTGACACACCAAATGTGCTTTCTAAATTTTGGGTGTTGAAATTCACAGTGTGATGATATTTGCAGATGGGGGTCCTTTGAGAATAGTTATAAAAATCATTATGAAATCTCATAAGCCTAATCAAGGAAACTTCAGGAAGAAAAGTCAGGCTGGCATGGGTCAGTGTGTAAGTGTGCTTCCTGTCTGAAGATGTCAGCCTGAAGACCCGAGTTCCATCTCTGGAAGCCAGGGAAAGGAAGAAAGAAAGAATCAACTCCAAATAGTTGTCATCCGTCCTCCACATTCGTGCTGTCACACACACACACACACACACACACACACACACACACACACACACACCAGCAATACACAAATTTAAAAAGAAAGAAAAGTAACCGGAGAACAGATACTAAGTGAAAGAAGTCAGAATGCAGTGCCGAGGAAGGGCCTGGATCACAGTGTGAGGAGACGGAGGGCGTCTGCGGCAAGCAGGTGGCCTTTGCTGTTGTCTGGAGTGCCGGGACTTAGATAGTGTCTCGTGTGCTAAGCAAGCACTTCTTCCTCTGGGCTCCAGCTCCAGCTCACTCTTTTCATTTTGAGACAGGGTCTCTGGAATCTGAGGCAAGGAGGATATGAGTTCCAGGCCAGTCTGCTAAATACAGTGAGACCTTGACTCAAAAGAAAGAAAGAAAAGAAAAAAAAAAACAAGGAAAGGAAGAGAAGAAGAAGGAAGGGCCAAAAGAATGAAGACAGATGGGGGAAATAAATGAAGGAAGAGAAGAAAAAAGGAAGACAGGAAATAAGGGGAAGAGTAGGAGGAAGGGAAGAGAAGGGACGGGAGGGATGGAGGAAGAGAGGAAGAAATATTATTTTAGACAATATCTGAAAAAAATCAGGGCTAAGAGTAAAATTCAATGGTAGAGTGCTCTTTCTCTCTCTCTCTCTCTCTCTCTCTCTCTCTCTCTCTCTCTCTCTCTCTCGTGTGTGTGTGTGTGTGTGTGTGTGTGTGTGTGTGTGTATAAAATTGTGGCATCTGAGTGTGGCTTTTGTATGACATCAGCAGCTGGGCCCTGTTGGCATGTTGGACACAGTGCTTTTCTGCGTCAGGAGCTGCCCTGGGCTCCTGGGATTTTCGTCAGTATCCATGACCTTTCCTCTCTGGATGTCAGCAGCATCTTCTAGTTGTCAGAACCAAAAATGATGCTTGTAGACTTTGCCCAATATCACCTGGTGAGTAACACTGTCCCCTGCTAAGCGTGTGTTCTAGCACACTCTCAAGGACAAGTACAGAGAGAAAAGGGAACACTGGGAAATGAGAGACGAAAACCTCCCAGAAAGGAATACTACAATCAAACGTGTGTCTCAGACACTTAACAGGATGAAATAAGGAAACTGGACACAGAGATACATTTTAGTGAACAATAGTAATGAAAAATTAAAGTCCACAGGCAAGAAAAGGCAAATCACGTTGAGGAAAAATAACTAGACACTAGGTAGACTTCAAAGGACAGCTGAGCAAAGGAGCTGATGTAAAGAGCCCCTAATTTGGTAGAATTTTCTACCAAACAGTCCTTCAAATCCAAACACAGTTATTCCCAGACATTCAGGAAAATTGGTGTCCTTTAGTGTGTATATCTGTGTATGTGTGTGTGTGTGTGTGTGTGTGTGTGTGTGTGTGTGTGTGTGTATGTGTGTATGTGTGTGTGTGTGTGTGTATGTGTGTATGTTTGGGTATTCTCTCTCTCTCTCTCTCTCTCTCTCTCTCTCTCTGGTGTGTATGTGTCTTTTTGTGTGTCTGTGCATATATCTACGTGTCTCTCTGTGTGTGCAAATACCTGTTTGTGTATCTGTGTGTATCTACACACAGATGTGTGTGCTACATGGAGGCCAGAGGAGAACCCCAAGTATTGCTCCTCAGGTTTGCACCTCTTTTTGTTTGAACGAAGTCTCTCACTAGCCTAGATCTCCTCCAGTTAGGCCAGCCTGGCTCGCCATCAAAGCCCAGGGATCTTTCTGGTCTTGAACTCACAGAGACATGCCTGCCTCTGCCTCTGCAGTGCCAGGATTAAATGTGTTCTCCGCAATGCCAAGCACGCCCATCTCTTCTTTTATGTGAGTTCTGTGGACAGAACACAGGTCCTCATGCTTGGAATGCTCTTCCATCTGAACCATCTTCCCAGCCCTTCTGCTCTTTGTTCAATAACCTAATGAACATTTAGGTTACTGAACAAAGCTGCAAGAAGTTAAGGTGAGCACAGCAAATAATGAAAGCGTATTGGTTGATCTGATTAAAATTTACTTTAGAAGTTTCAATTACTTTTATTTTAAAAGTTCACATATAAGGAAACAGAGAAGTGTTTCTCGAGGGGAAATGTCAGTCAATGGAAACATCCATTCCTGCTGTCGGACGATAGATTCAGTAGACAAAGACTTCACGGCAGCTATTGTAAATATATGCATGGACTAGGGACACGTTTAAAGAGTAAACGAAAGTATCATAACAATGACTGAGCAAATAAGAATGTGTGGAAATTGAGAAATTTTTTCAGAAAAGAACCAAGAGGAAACTCTAAAAATGAAAATTATAGCAACTGATATAGGCATCCACAGAGCAGCGCTGTGACAGATTTGCCTCTGGTGGGGCTGGGATGTAACTTGCTTGGTCAGGTGCTTTTCCAGCATTCTGGACTCCCTGGGTTCCATCCCCAGCACTGCATAACCAATCATGGCGGCCCACACCTGTAATCTCAGCCTGCCCTGTGGGAGGTGGAGCTAGGAGGCTCAGAAGCTCAAGGCTTCTGATACACACCAAGTTTGAAGCCAGCCTGGCGTACATAGGCCCTGTGTCTCAAAACATACTGTTAACTTAAAGAGACACTATTAGAGATTATCCAGTCTAATCAAACAAGAGGACAAAATTGAAAGAAGCCATCATACCCTGTGAGTCCATGGGTTATCATCAAGAGAATGGGCATACTGGTAACTAGCTCAGAAAAAAAAGGAGAAAAAAAATCTGAAGGAATAGTCTAAGTTTCTAAATTTGATGAAAATGGAAGAAGAAGAAGATCATACAGACCCAGATAGAAATCCATTTTTAAAACCAAGAACAACACTGACAATGAAAACCAACGGGAGTCTTAGGGGAAACTTCCAAAACAATAAACCATTGCATCCACTGACTCGTGGCCCACAGATGACACAGTTCCCTCCTAGGCCTCAGCCCTGTGAAGAGAGCTGACACACATGTGAATGCTCAGCTATGAGGTCGACACCTGGGAAAGGTGTCGTGAGATGGGCTCTGAGAAGGATCAAACCTCACAAAACAGACCTGCCAAGTGCACACTTGAGGGGAGAACTGTGGGAAAGCAGGGCCAGGCTCAGGGTTCAGAGACAAGGAGAATAAGAGCAGGGTGTCGAGGGAGAGAGGG
Organism: Peromyscus melanophrys; assembly: GCA_902168415.1. Taxonomy (NCBI): domain Eukaryota; kingdom Metazoa; phylum Chordata; class Mammalia; order Rodentia; family Cricetidae; genus Peromyscus; species Peromyscus melanophrys. Next base: position 41,406 of record CABHPR010158200.1, on the reverse strand, counting down.
TGAAGGGAATAGGGGGGTGGCAAGCCTTGGGAGCAGAAGAATTTGAAGAGCAAGCAGGAAAGGTCTCTGCAAGTGGAGTGTCAGCCAAAGGGTCCCCAGGGGGACACAACATCTGTGCCTGGAGTGGAAATTCTGGTGGAATCTCATGAGGGGGCTTCTGCAATGATTTTGGCAGATGGGGCCTGGCCGCAACAGAACAGTGAGCACACACAGTGAGCCACCTGAATGCTGCAGAGACAAATCCCTCTGAGAACCATCCAAATCATGGCTTCTCAAGGAGCCATTTTTGTCTATTTAGATGAAAATTTTGAGGTTTCTGGAAGATGGCTCCATCAGTAGACACACACATATACACAAATGCACACATACACACTGATATGCACACACATTAACACATATACACACACATACATATGAACACACACATGCAAATGCAAACATAAAACACATACAAACACACACATAAACACATACATGCTCACGAACACATATAATCATGCCCACAAACATGCATATGCATACGGACACATACAAAAACACACATATATCTTAACCTAGTAGCCCTTCTTTCAGGACATAGATAAAGGAATGACACCAGATTTTCTTTCTCTCAGGTAGAGAGTTCTCCAATCTAGAGGTGCAAATCCCCCCAAATTTAGGAGCAGCATTTGCTTTAAATAAATCCACACTGTATCACAGAACAAAGATGTTTTACGCAAAAACTCTGGGCTTCAGAATTCAAGCCCAAGACCAGAAATAATCCTCCAAAGTTCTCAACTGGTGTTTGGATACCAGAGCCCCGTGTAGAACAGAAGCAGCAGGGGCAAGCTCTCAAAGTTCACATTGTGCCTGAATTCAAAAGTGGACAAATCCCTCCCCCCACCCCATTTCCTCAGGTCAGTGTTCTGTTTCCTAGGGTGCAGGAGGGGGGCCTCCAACATCATCATAAAGGTGCTCCTGGCAAGAACAGCAATGCCCTGTGGCTGTCATTCAGACTCACCAGGGTGCAAGATTTATTAAGACACTCACATTGAGCACAATTGGAGTATCTCTGGTATTGGCATTTTCTAATTCTTTCTGTTTGTTTCTCTCGTGGGGACCTGTCAGAAAGGGGTCCAAAACTGTACCCTATTTTACAATAGGGACCATTTTGCACCTGCTTTCTGTTCACAGAGAGTCACAACTGTCCTTTAATAAGTACAAAATTCATGTCAGCATAGTGCTGTACACGGATGTCCTCCTACATCCTGCCCCGGCAAACTCATCTGTCACAGTGCTCACCCTCAGGAACTCAGGATGCAACAGTATTAAGAAATGTGATCTTTAAGAAGATGATGGTGGTAAGATGAGGTCCTAAGTGGTCCTCACCCAACTTGACCAGTATCTTTATAGAAAGAGAAAATCCAAACTGGGCGCAGTGACATGTACTGGTATAATCCCAGGTAGTTCAAGGTCATCCCTGTCCAAATAGCAAACCACTAAAACCAACAACAACAAAACTAACTAGCTAAATAACTAACTGGGCTCAAGAAACGAACTAAATAAATAAGGATATTTGAGCTTGAATAGCAGACAGTCAAGATTGCATGAATCAGAAGGAGAAAGTGGCCTCACACAAGCCAGACAAGGCTCAGAGAGAAGCAGCCCGTTGACAGCCTGGCATAGGGAAACTTCTCTGGAATTGTGAGAATGTGAATGTCTATAGTGTAAGCCACCGAGTCTGAAACTTCATCATGGCAGCCCCACAAAACATCCACACATACATGCACACATACACATATACACATTATCTGTGCTGTAGTCTATACATCCATGATACATACAATGTTGCAGTACATATAAAACACAGCTATTATAAGATTGTCATAAGTTGCCTAACCTATTACTTTTAAATGTTGTACGATATGCCCATTGGTAAATACTTTATGTTTATATATGTTAGCAAATTCATCTGCATGTGATTTTTTGATGTGTGTCAATAGACCTTACAGACAGAGTTTGGTGAAATGAAAATAAAGCAGTGAGTGTTTAATCGTGTGTCCCCCAGCTTTGAAGGAACATTAAGCTGGACCTTGGTTCTATCTCCGCCAGCTTTGTGAGCTTAGAGAAATCGCTTAACTTCTCTGAAGTTCTAGTCTCTTTTGGGTCAACTAAGAACCTGTCAGCCAAGCCAACTTTTCAGACTGTTGAACACAGTCCTGGGATTCTGGAAATGCCCAAAGAGCTGCCTGGAGTTGCTGCACAGGTGGACCACACCTCTTCGTTCTTTGTGGTTTTGCATAAGAATTTAGAATTTGACTTTGAGGAGAAAGCTTGAGAAGAATGGATGCCCATAACCCTAGGAGCCCCTAAGCCCTGGTGCAGAATTCAGTTGCCCAGCAGGAACACCTCCACTGCCTGTGTCAAGTGCCTGGCATTCCTAATGAAGGTGTTAGCTACAGACACTAACCTGTCTTGGGAGTTGTGTGATGTCACATTGCTTTCTCAGCATTGCCACCACTGAACACTTCCTGCCCAGTGCCCTGGCACTGGGGCTGCCTGGAGAACCCTGCAGACCCTGCTTGTGCCTCCTACATGTCAGCAGTACCATCAGCACCTGCCTCCCACTCCTGACAGCCAAGCATCTCTCCTCTAGCCATGATGTCTCACATTGTCTCTAATCCCTTCCTTAGGTCCACTGTCAGTTCACACACACACCTTTCCAAAGGTGACCAGATAGAGCTCTTTTCAGCCATAAAACCTTCCCATGGCTCTTCCTTGAGGCCACCCTCACTGACTCTTTTCACATCTCAGTCCTTTTTGCTCTGGTCTGGACTAGACCATCATCAATGAGGAGCACAGACTTTCCTTTATTTAGATCCTTCCTACCCAGTTCTTTCTATGTATATGTGTATGTGTGTGGGAAGAGGTGCATGTTCATGTGTGTGAGGGTGTAGGTGTGTGGGAGACATGCATGCATGTGTGTGAGCATGCCTGTGCAGGCCAGAGGGCCCCTCGTATGTCATTCCTTAGATGTCATCCCTTCATTTTTTGATACAAACTCTGCCATTGGCCTGGCCCTGGCTTTATAGGTACTACACACCCAGCTTCTTGATGTGAGTTCTAGGGATCAGACTCCAACCCTCATGCCTACATGAAGCACTTTAGCCATTGGTCGTCTCCCCAGTCCACGGCCCTACTCTTAGTGGGTTTCTTTTGGAAACCATCATTTCTCTAGATATTCCTAGATGATTAATCTATTCTGTTTTCCTAGGAATCGTAGTGAATAAGGCTGATTTTTTTTTTCAGATGCACCTTCCCTGTAGGTACCAACCACACATTCTGTGATTCCAGATCATGCCTGCTTTTGTCCCTTGAGGAACTTAGCAGAGCATCTGGGGCATTGCAGGCCATCAACAAATATTGATTGGTTGATTGATTGATTGATTGATTGATTGATTGATTGACTAAATAAACAAACACATGAATGTGTCAATGAATGAGTGGATGAGTGGACCCCACCTTCCAGGATTTAATTTTACTGTTCAGGAAATTCCTTAGCATAAACATCCTGGGAAAAGAAGCAGGCAGAAGTCAATGCACAGAACTGTTCTTATCTTTGATTCAATCAAAGAAACAATGGTAAAGCCAAAAATGTGAGGCATTTTATTTCTTCACACTGAAGAAGGAGAAATACCTTCAAAAATAAATCCTGTAGACGCTGTAATATTCTGCCAAATTCAGAAAACGCACAAGTAACCCAGATACCCCAGATAAGATGAGCATTTGTGAATCCTAGTGACTTCTACCATGACCGTGTTTGTTGTGAATCCTTGTAACTTCTACTGACAGTGTTTATAATGTAGCTTCTTGGAAATGGTTGGGCTCCTACAGCTGACTTAACTGAATTTTTTCTCCAACACTGTGCTTTGAGTACTGAAAAGGCCCAGTAAACTTCCATGTCATTAAGTACTGGGAGGAAACAGCTGCAGAAAGGAACCACACCAACTTCTGACCTAGACTTAGACCCCTTGTAGAGTGCCACAAACATTTCTTTATAGGTTGGTAATGACCACCGTAGTTTTTACTTCAGTGATTTTCCAGATGGCGATGCGTGAATTCAAAGCTTTCCCATCATTGTTAAAGTAACTGTTATGGTTCATGTAGCCATCAGCCAATGCTAAGTTCATTCTGAAGGCAATTTTCCATGGACCTCCAAGGTCACTGCCCACTTTACAAAGAAAGTTGGCAAGTGCTGGAAGATAGCTAGCTCGGTTGGCTGTTTACTATGTAAGAATAAAGACCCGAGTTTGATCCCAGAACTCAAATAAAAAATCTGGGTATGACAATCTGCACTTCTAACATCAGTACTGGCAGACCTCCATGGCTGATTGGCCAGAAAGCATAGCCTATTTGGTGAGCTCAGGATCTAGTGGGTGACACCTGTCTTAGTCTTAGTTGGGGTATTATTGCTGTGAAGAAGCACCATGACCATGGCAATTTTTATAAAGGAAAACATTTAATTTGGGCTGGCTTACAGGTTCAGAGGTTTAGCCCATTATTGTGTGGCAGGAAGCCTGGTGGAGTATAGGCAGACTTGGTGCTGGAGAAGGAGCTGAGAGTTCTGCATCTGGATCGGCAGGCAGCAAGAAGAGAGAGTGACACTGGGCCTGGCTTGGGTTTCTGAAACTCCAAAGCCCACCCCCCATGACACACTTCCTTCAACAACTCCACACCTACTCCAACAAGGTCACACTTCCCAATAGCATTTGAGCCACCACAGCTCCCAAGGAATAATGAAGGCCTGAGATTGACCTCTGCCTACACACACATACACACACACTAAAATACACACATGCACACTAAAACACACACACACACATGCACACCCTATATATATAAGAAATACAACAAAAGCAATGAGGTATGACACTGTCCAAGTTCATCAACAATCAGAACAAGACTGTCCTGACATTGCTCATGGAATTCCAGAGGCAAACATCTGCTCCCAGGAGATGTTTGTGTTCCAAACATACAGTAAATTCAGATATCCAGTTCCAGCACATACAACAACTCCCAGCAGAGTAGGAACAGAGAAAAGGGGAACTGGACTAAATTTATCTCAAAAAAAAAAATTCCAAAGGTAAAAATTGTGCCAAAATATCTCATTCTAGTCAAGCAGCAACTTCAAGGATAAAGTAGCTACTGGAGTGCTGCGGCCAGCAGCCTGCTCAGAGCAGTTGAATTTCAAACAAGCAACAGGCACATAGCCAGCAATTTCCGGTAAGAGACATTTAAATCTTGTTAATTTAGATTATTTATTTTATTTTTATGTGTGTGAGTGTTTTGCCTGCGTGTATGTATATGTGCCTTGTGCACAGCTCGTGTATGTGGAGGTCAGGTAAGGAAGTCAGATCTCCTGGAATTGGGGTTGTGGATAGTTGTAAGCCACCATATGCATGCTGGGAACTAAACCTTTCCTCTCCCTCTCCCTCTCCCTCTCCCTCTCCCTCTCCCTCTCCCTCTCCCTCTCTCTCCCCCCCCTCCTTCTTCCTTCCTTTTTCAATACTACGGTTGGACTCCAGGGCCTCATGCCTACTAGGCAAGCATTCTACCACTGAACTACATCCCAACCCTTGAGCATGGGTTTCTATAAAATTCTTCTCTTTCCTTTAATACCCTTGCAGAATTCTAGCCATGGGCCCATATTATATACGTGATATCTCTATCAGAGGTCTGCAACATAACAACCTGCATTCCCTTTAGAACCAGATTCTGCCTGTGGTGAATGCTAAGGGCAAAGAAAGGGTTAGAACTGGGGATGGGGAACCAGCAGGCGGATTCACAGTTGTACGGAAACTATTTGCTTCCTACTTGAGGTAGAAAACTAGAAATGGACTCCAGTTTGTGCAGCAAGGCTGCTTAATAGCATCAAACATTTCCCTGCAGAAAGCATTTGAGGTGGGTATTCCCTATTCACACCTGCTGAGCATTGCCTAGTTTGTGATTGCTTGAAAAGTTGAATCATTTATAGGATGTATGTAAATTAAGGGCAGACTGGGAACATGGCTCAGTCGGTAGAGTACTTGCCTAACATGCATGAAGCCTTGGGTTAGATCCACAACACCTCATAAGCCATGTGTGGTAGTGCATACTTATAATCCCAGTACTTGGGGAATGCATTCTGAGCTTAAGGTCAACCTCTATAACATAATGATCTCAAAGGCAGCCTGACTACATGAGACCCTGTCTCAACAAACAAACAAACAAACAAACAAACAAATAGGGTTAAGAGTAGAGCTGGGGTAAATTTTTTTGGAAAATTGGTTTTTTAAAGTCAAATTAAAACATCAAAGAGATTTTTCTCAATTTTAAAACTATATTCTGAAAACAAATTAGCGCAAACATGTTTTTTTCCCTATGATTTCTATTAGCTCCAACCTCAATGCCCAGCCAGATCATACGCATCCTTCAGAAGAGCCTATCTAGGTGTATCCCTGTAATGTCACATACACACACACACACAAAAACCCTACATACACACGAACACACACACAAACATACACCAAATACACCACACACACACACACACACACACACACACACACACCCCACATACACACCACACACATCACATATCACATCACACACACACACACACACACACACACTAATCCCACAAACCATTCAGTGCCCTGGCCTAGTCTGGATGTCCCTGTTGGCACTGTCCCCAACCTCTAGGCTTCTATAAGACCCTCCCTGCCTGTCCACCATTCAGAGGCCACTCCCACACCTCATCAAACATTTCTTTCTAGCCAGATTCTGCACACCTTTCACCAATGTCTAATCAGGTGAGTTGGCCTCATCTGTCTGCCCCTCCCCCATACATATCCTCCCCAAGCTCCCATAGCTACCTCTGGCCCCACATCCAGCGCGCTGCACACCTGGTCTGACCACTTTTGCTTGTACAGTCCCCAGCCAATAGATTTCCACGAGGATCTTCCCAGCCTGCCCTCTACCTACAAGCCCTTCCAATGCCACCTCCAACCTTTCCACTCACCCAAATTCTGAACAGATTCTGGCCTAATGAGTCTGCCTGATTCTGCCCTCCATATACCCTAGATCTCTGGATCTAACCATAAACTCCAGACATAGACAAGGACACACATCCTGTCTACCAGTCCAGTCCTCTCTACTCACCTTACTTCATTCCACCTAATCCATAGCCAACCTTTAGTCCTAACCCTGTCCACACATCCTGTGTTCTATCTCTAACAGACACAACTAACAGAAGAAATTCTCAGAACCAGATGTCATCACAAAAATGAAAACAATATGAGAGAGAAAGACAATCGCCGTACCCCCCCCCCAAAAAAAAACACCAGTCCTATAGAAATGTTCACCAATGAGATTTACATAGAAAAACCCCAGGACACAGCATTTTAAATAGCAGTCATAAACTTCATCAAACAATTCAAGGCGTTTAAAGAAGACACAAAGAAACAGCTCAATGAAATTAAAAAGAATAAAGGTCACAGTGATTCTCAAGAAAACACTAACATAAGGCTGATAGAAATCATGAAGATAATCTAGGATTTGAAGGAAAATGCATCAGACTAACAGCTGATTTCTCAGTGGAAGCATTTAAGCCACAGAGCCTGGAGCAGTGCATTCCAATGACAACCAACCACAACTATCCAGCAAAACTATCCGCCATAGCTTAAGGAGAAAAGAAAACTTCCTATGATATAAACATCCTAAAAGATTTATAGCTAACAGACCAAATCTAAGCATAATATAAGATGTGGTATTTCAGGCTAACCAGACAAATGAACATAGAAAAGAGAATGTAGAAAGAAAAACAAAGCTATAATTACTGAAACACAAACTATCACTGAGAATACAAATACTACCTAAACTCAACAACATGCACCTTCTAATAAGAACTTTCAATATTAACAGTTTCCATTTCCTATCAAAAGACAGCAGCTGGCTGGATAACCAATGAACAAAATCCTCTTTGATTTTGGAGTACCATGGTGGCCAAAGAATCAAGTCAGTCCTGAAGGGTGTAACGCTGATCTGGTTTATTTAAGGTTTTCTGGGAGCTGGTCTTCACCAGACAGATTAATTGATGCAAAGAGACCATTCTGAGTCCTGAAGAAATGCCCAAAGGGGCAAGAAGATTTAGATGACCCAATAGCTAGGCAAACTGTATTAGTGTGGAGGAAAAACCAAAAAGCTAAGACAGTTGTAGGAGCAGACAGATAGCAGCAGAGTTAGGTTTGAATAGGGAAAGGGATTAGTTATTTGCCTAGATCTTAGAAATTAGGTCCCCAGTAATTCTGAGGACCAGAAGAGGACTCAGAAAGATTGAAGGTGGGAAGGCCAATGAGGTAGATATTTCCAAAAGGGTGTTATCTGGTCTTGTGGAGCAAAGGTGCTGATGGTGAGGTTGCACTGGTAAGATTGTAGGTAACCAGTGGAATGGACACAGGGAAGGTGGTGATGGTGAGGTGGCATTGGTAAGATTGTAGGTAACCAGTGGAATGGACACAGGGAAGGTGGTGATGGTAAGGTTGCACTGGTAAGATTGTAGGTCACCATGGGAATAGACACAAGGAAGTCAGTTTCTGAATATGTAAGGGAGCTTTGTGAAGTAGGTTTATTTCAGACAGGTAAGGTCCCTTGAGCAGACATTGGAAGGAGCAAGTTCTACAGGTTTTAGTGAAAGCAGAGAGGTGCAGCTTGTTTAAGAAAGCCCTCCCCAGCATTTCAAAGGTTCCTTCAAGGATCTTTATGAGTGAAGGGGAAGCCAGAGGCTGAGGTAAACAATTCGAGACGAGTGAAGACACACACAGCAAAGGGTAACCCGGGAGCCCAAAATATAGTCTTTTCTCGGGGGATTTTTAAAGAGTCTTTGAAGGGTCTTTTCCCCTAATTTAGGGGTAGTCAGTTTGAACAAGGACAAAATAGCTCAATTTTTGGCCACTATCGTGCTCCAAAATCAAAATGGACTAGCCCAACTCAATATTGCTAATGAAGGGATGAATGCCCTCTTCCAAGAATAACGTGCTTGGAAATCAGCAAATCCAAACTGGTTTGAGACATGGTCCAAAGATGAGGGACAAGGCACAGAGAATTCATCAACAAGCCTCCTCCTCGTCTAGATGGGCTCTTGGTTCCCTCTATCTAGGCTCCTCCCCCTACTCTTTCTCCTTATCATCCTCGTATTTACATTTTCACCCTGTCTTTTAAACTTTTTACAGAAGTTCCTCCTGGATCAAGTCCCTGCCATCACTCAGTCCACTACACAGGATGAAGTAAAAAAAGTGTCTCTCTTAGAGTTCCTCTGGACTGCCAAACTGCCAGGAAGAAGGAACCTGACAAAAACCCATGACTCCTATGCTTTATCTGTGAAAGGTTTGGAAAAAATGGCCTACTCCCTAAATCTGGTTCAAAAAAAAAAAATAGGCCCAAGATTTCAAGAAACCTGCTGCCTATGGAATTCCAGAAAGCATTCAACCCCCATAATATGCCCTGGAGCTGGGATGTCATTCCAAAAACATGACTTATGTTTCACCCTGAAACCCGGAGACTGAAGGCAATCTGTCTCATCTACCACCCAGCAGTTTTGAAGACCAATTTACCAAAAAGAAGTTTCTAGGCCTGGATTTGCCAACCCCTCCCACTCCTTAAAACTCAATCACAAAAGCTGATTCTCTGACCCTTCATGGGACATTCCCCTGTATCCTTGGATACTGAGCCCAAGGGTATGAAGTCATCAATCTCTTAGACCAATGAAAGTTTTCTTTCTATGTTTTTAGGGACAAGGAAAGAGAGAAAGAAAAGAAAAGAAAGGAAGGAAGGAAGGAAGGAAGGAAGGAAGGAAGGAAGGAAGGAAGGAAAACAAAAAACCATTTGTCTGTTGTCTACAAGAAATACACCTTAACTTTAAAGTGGGTACCACTTTAGTGTGAAAGATAGACAAACATACTCTAATCAAATAAGAGCAGGAAGCAAGCAGGGTTTGCCATCCTAATGTCAGACAAAACAGATGTCAAACTAAACCTAATCAGAAGAGATAAAGAAGGACACTTCATTTTAATCAAAGGAGTAATTAACCAAGAAGACATTACTGTCCTAAATATATGCACACCAAACTCTGATGCAGTCAGTTTTACGAAAAGTGTAGGACTAGAATTCAAGACACAGGTTAACATCAAGCCATTAACAGAAGATGGTTTCAACATCTCATTTTCTCCAAAATAAAGCCATCTGGACAAAAAATATGCAGAAAAATATCAGAATTCAATGACCATCATACAACAAATAGACTTAACTGATATCTACAGAATATTTGACCTAAATACTATATAATATACATTCTACTTAGGAGCATATATATAGAAGTTTCTCCAAAATAGACCACGTTCTGGGACACAAAATGAATCATAACCAATTCAGAAAGATTGAAATTATTTCATGTATTCCATTTTAACCACAACATAACAAAACTTAAACAGCAAGCACATTTCTATTAAATACACAAGCATGTGAAGATTAAATAGTTCATTGCTGAACTATAAGTATAAGAGCTAGTTAGTAATACTACTAACCTGGGCTACTGGCTGATCATTTATAAGTAATATTAAAACCACAGAGTCAATTATTTAAGAAGCAGTTGCCTGGGTATTTGGAAACAGGTAGGTGGGAGAGAAACTTCCTCCTACACTAGTATATGGCAAGAAATAGTAAAAATAAAAGCCAACGTTAATTAAATAGAAACAAAGAAAACAATATTTTAAAAAGTCAGTAAATCTAAGAACTGCTTCTTTGAGAAAATAAACAAGATCGACAGACTCTTAGCCCAACTAACCAAAAGAAATTGGACAGAGTCAGAAATGAACAGGGAAATACTACATCAGACACCAAAGAAACTCAGAATATTATAAGGGAATTTATTAAAAACCTCTACTCTATTAAGTTGGAAAACCTAAAAGAAATAGATGATTTCTAGATACATCAAAACTATGAAAAGTAAACCAGGAAGAGATCAACAACCTAAGCAGGTGGTAACAAGCAAGGAGATGGAAATAGTAATAAGAGCCTCCCCCCCCCAAAAAAAAGTCAAGGCCCAGATGGATTCACAGCAGAATTCTACCAGATCTTCAAAGAAGATCGACAGCCAATATTTTCTTACATACTGCCATCTAATATTTCACAGAGATGCCAGAAACATACACTGGAGAAAAGACAGTGTCTTCAACAAATGGTACTGAGAAAACTAGATATCCACATGCAGAAGAATAAAATTAGACCCATGTCTATCACTTTGCATAAAAGCTAATTCCAAATGGGTCAAAGACCTAAATATGAAACCTGAAACTGCCAGAAGACAACCTAGGCAGTACCCTACAGGATATAGATGTGGGAAAGGATTTTCTGAATTAGACTTTATTTGCCCAACAAGACCACACCTACTCCAACGAGGCTACACCTCCCACTAGTGCCACTCTCTTTGGGGGCCATTTTCTTTCAAACCACCACAGAAGCATATTACAATCTATCTACCTATAATAATTACATATTATAAATGTAAGTTCATATATACATATATAGTTTAAATGAAATCTTCCCATCTGGGCTGACAATGCTCATCTAAAGAACTACAGACTATTAAACAAAAACCCTACAACCATGAATGAGAAACTCCCTTTTGAGTTTTTGGTCAAGGTTGTCCAAGAAATTTTCAAAACATTGTAGGCTATTGCTGTTGCCCTTGGTTGCCTTCCAGTGGTGGGAGGTAAGGCCCTATTGCTGAATACACCATGTGCTTCACAGGACCCAGAGTCCCCGAGCTGGATCTGACCTGAAAGCTTCCCCTCTGAAGACTAGTTTTAATTGTACCAGAGGGTGTCATGCAAGTTTCCAAGGGAAGAAAGTACCAATAGTCCTACCCAGCTATGTTGCCTACAACCCACAACAACAATCACCATGGCACAATAATACTAAGGGTGCAGTAGTGTCATACATACCCGGGCAGTAACCAACAGCTCTCTAATTGTACTGACAGTTCATTAAACAAGAAGGAAACCGTGCCTGGTACTAGAAACATAGCCAATGACCCATGGCTAGTGAAGTCATGAATCTTGGAGGAGAATCTACAACCACCACTTTACTAAACTAGCATAATTCCTAACTACATTCTAGTAGTTCTTACCCTTCATCAAAGAAATTTCTCTTTGCAACAGATGAAGACTATTATGGAAAACGACAACCAATCAAAAACCCAGAACAAGGGACTGTATGGTGTCCAGTCCCATCTCCATAATCTACAACACTGTTGCAGCCTATTTGATCGCACTGTGAAGCTTCAAGACTGTGTTAATAAAATTAACCTTCAGTCAGGGGGTGGAGCCAGTGAGTGACTAGTTGAAGGAATGAGCCATAGAGAGGATGAAGAAGCCAGGAATACTGATGGAGAGATGCACAGGAAGGAGCAGGGAGGGACTTAGAAATTTACCACCTTCTTGGTTTGGGATGAATAGAAAGACACTTCTCTTGCTTGGTCTCCAACCAAAAAGGAAGGTCAGTAGGTTGCTTCTCAGCTTCTCTGATCTAGCAGGTTTTCACTGCAACATCTGACTCCCAGGTCTTTACTGGTAAATAGAATGATAGAGACTCAGTTAAAACCTACATTTGGTGGCTGTGGCCATGGCCAAGCTGGTGCCAGTGGGACTGGAAATCCTGTCAGTCTTCAGTCTGAGCGTCTAGGTACTGACTACGGGAGGCCTTGGGACTTAGACAGTAATTAAAATATCAATAGAAGATTCAGGTGTGTCCACTAAGCCGACAGAAAAACAACATAACAGGTTTTTGTTGTTGTTGTTGTTGTTGTTGTTGTTGTTGTTGTTGTTTTTACCTAAGGCTCAGGAATCATTGTGGAAGAGGGGTTGGAAAGATTACAAGAGCTAGAGGAACAGGAAGCTTGCAGTGAGACTGTGCCTTTTAGAAACATCAAAGAGTCTGTTCCCATGAAATCTCATCAACATGGCTGCCTAAACAAGACCAGCACAATGATGACTTCAATGGACATGCTAATGTGAAAGGGAGAAATCTCTCAGGGGTATCGACCCTAGATAAAGACAGGTAACTGGAGAATTCTGAGATGAGAAAACCGTTCTTCCTCAGGGAAGAGCGCCCCCTTCAATTGGTTATCCAATACCAAGAGATCAGCTCTGAGATCATATGCATTCAGGTAACATTATATGGATGAAGCAAGTTATATTTATGCATTTTGGGGGGTGTGTGTGTGTGTGTGTGTGTGTGTGTGTGTGTGTGTGTAACAACAGTTAAAGAAAAAGAGGCTATAAATTTGAGAGAGAGAGAAAGGCAGGTAGGTCATGGGAGGGGTTGGAGGCAGGATAAGAAAGATAGGAAATGATGTAATTATATTGTTATAACTTTTGATATTAAAATAAAATAAAAGGTCTCTTAATTTAAGTGTATGTTTGTGGGTAGGTATGTGTGTTTGTGCAGACGCCTATGGAAGCCAGCAAGAGGACATCAGATCCTCTAGAGTTACAGACAGTTGTGAGCTTCCTGACTTGGGTGCTGAGTAGAGAACTCAGGTCCCTTGGAAGAGAAACCAGTTCTCTTAACCACTGAGCGAACTCTCCAGCTGCACAAACCTGCTTTTTTAACCTTTGAGAAGCACTGGGGTAAGGGAAACTCCTCACCCACTATTGCATTTCTGTATCAGATTTGAAGGTGAAGGAAAGGGATTTGGAGATGCCAATCCTCAACTATTTTCTTGGGAGAGCTTTTGAAATAGATGGAGTTTTCAGGGCTTAGAGAATGACAATGAAACATCAACAACAACAAAAAGCAAAAACAAACAAACAAACAACAACAACAAAAAAAACCACTGAGCTCTCCAAGGCTGAAGGGAGTGAAATGTCCTGACCTGGTCAAAGCTCAGAGATAAAAACCAATGAATAAACAGAGAGGTCAATTTCATTTTCTCTCAGTTGGATTCAGAACTAAACACAAACACCTTTGTTTAGTTCTGCAAACTCTATTTCATGTCAAGTCCTGACCCTTACCACAGTTTGCCACAAACTGTTTCTGTCTTTAGCAACAAGCTGTAGTATCCAGAACATCAGAGTGGCCTGAGTTTTCTACTAACCTGTCAGTGTTCATCCAGGTCATACTTCTCTAAGATTGAAGCAGAAGATGGCAGTTACAGACACTTGTGAGAATTTCAAGGACATGTTTCTGAAAGAAACTCTGACAACGGAAGAAATTAATTCATAGTAAAAGTGTAGGTTCTCCCAGAAACAAAAATCATCATCTACCACATCTTCCTCCCATGGAAGCTCCAGTCTGCCATTATCAGCCCACCTAAGGGGTGATCATAGGATGTCAGAAGGCTGCTACAAGCCCTTGATCTTTCAAGTAAGGAACCAAGGGTCCAGACCCAGACTGCATTTCCTAAGAGTAAACTAGAGACTCCAGAGCATCTGAGCCAATCTGTGACTCAGGTCTTCCAACCTCAGTGACCTTGGTTTGAGCCCACAGATGACTCCCAGGCAGAACACGTGCCCAACTGATATCCGCAGGACGCTTCTTAAACCAATAGAGTTTAACCCAAACAGAAGCAGCTTTACCCAGTAAATCTACCTGGGAAAGCACTGCGGTTTGTTTAAGCAAAATAAGTACAAATGTGAAACAAAGTTCATTTTTATCCCCTTAACCAAACCATACTGGTATCTTTCACTAGAATTCATGAGGTTGTGACCACTTCCTGCCCAAGTTACAGTGCAGCCGACACTCAACACTTAACTCCGTTATTTTACTGATTCCTCCAATAACTTCACGTGTGCAAACTCTGGCATCCATGGCTTAAAGTTTGCCTTTGATACTCTGCCTTTGCCTCACAACTTGCCCAGCTAAGCAGTAAGTGAAGGGGGTATAAATGTGTGCTGAGGAATTCTGGGGACGAAAAGAGGAGGGACGTTTTGTCCTGATGGCTTCTGCATGTTGGAATTGTGGTTTCTGAACAAATATTTGTGAAAATCTACTCCAAACCCTTTCAATCTCCATGCTTCCTCTTAAGCATTCTTGCCCAAGGTCTTAATAAGCTTAGTATTACATTCTTTTTCCAGCTCGGTTCCCATTTAACAACCATACAATTAGACATAAGACAAAATCAGATTCTTAGTTTTGATTGTTTTTATATATATTTTGAGTTTTTTTAAACAATCATTTCAAGAAAAACTGGAAGATTTGGACATTTTCTATGATTTAATTATGGAAATGTAAAACAACACAAATAAACTCTAGGCAAATTATTCAGATTGTTATTGTACAAAAGATCTACCGTTAAGCCCAGAAGTTGACACACATTAAGATAACGAAAGATAAATATTAAGAGAAGCAAGAATCTCCTATCTCCTTTTAATCCGGAAAATATTTCTGGATTAATAACAGATCTGTAATGACAGGGAGATATCATGGTTTTGTTAGTTTACAGCACAAATCCTTCCCAACTTCTGTCAGAAGTCTTTTCCCTGCCCCTGTATCTACACTTCTCAGCTCTGCCGTTTGACTTCCTCTGTGTCCTTATTAAAGGGAGAGAAGGGATTGGAGAAATAGCTGTGTTAGTAAAGGCTTGCCACTCAAACACGAGAACCTGAGATGAGACTCAGAATTCCCCCAGGCACAGTGGCTCATACTCATGGTGCCAGCACTGGGGGCCGGAAGAAGGATGGAAGAGACAGCCGAATGTCAGGAGCCCAGTGGACAGTCAGTCTAGCAGAATGGGTAAGCGCCAGAGCATTGTAAGACATGACCTCAAGGAATAAAACAACAACGGTTCATACTCCTGAGGACTATCACTCGAGGTTGTCCTATAGCCTGCCCACATGTGCACGTAAATAATGTGCTATTACTCTCATGCTTACAAACACATGTGCACACACATGCATGAACTTATACACACACATTCACATCCATTTAAAAAAAAAAGAAGAAGAAATGAATGGAACCTGAGCATCAAAGAGAGGAAATCACAGGAGGGAAATTCCTAAAATAAGTGACTGTATAGTCAGCCTTCAAGCTAACTATCTCAGCTATTATGACAGCAAAATATCCCATGTGGTCCCCTAAAACTGTGATGATCCTAGGACTAGATGATTTGATTGACCATGCACATAGCCCTAGGGGGAAATGTCCTGTGATCTAAGGAACTTTGAGCTTACATGCTTAGAAGCCCACATGGAATACCCAGTTTCACTTGGCAATATTAAATGGAAAAATAACCTTATTAAGATGGTCAATCATTGAACAACTGAATGCTTCGAATTTTGACTTTACTTGGCAACCACTTAACTCATTCTTTCCCTTCACAGATACAGACATTTTATCCAAAATAAGCAGGGGAAGCGAGTTTGGAGCTATTCCATCAGTGAGTACTTTCCATGCAAGTACGAAAACTTGAATTTGATCCCTGGCACCCACATAAAAGGCAGGCAAGGTGCACATCTGTAACCCCAGCACTGAGAAGGCAGACAGGAGGATCTGGAACTTGCTGGCCAGACAGTCTAGCTAAAACAAAGGGCTCCAGGTTCACTGAGAGATCCTGCCCCCAAAGTTAAGGCGATAAAGCCAGGCATGATGGTGTGAGTTTTTAATCCCAGCATTCTGGAGGCAGAGGTTGGTAGTTCTCTGTGAGTTTGAGACTAGCCAAGGTTACACAGCAAGACGTTGTCTAGAAGAAAAAAAAACAATGAAGAGCAATCAAAGAAGATACCTAATGTTGACTTCTGTCCTAGATGGGGGTGAGGGAGAGACAGACAGACAGACAGAAGCCAGCTGGCTCTTGGGGACATATCCCCTTGAAGGGTATTTTGGTACCAGCTGTACCCATAGAACAAGTTCTTCTAGAAGATTCATAGTTCTATCTAGAGAGAGTAGTTGAGTTGTTCCTGAGCTGTTGTATGTTTCAGTGAAAATTTTATAGTGATCATTGTAATGATTTAATGTAGATCATTAAATGCATCTATAAGAAATAATATAACGTAATTCTGTGTCTTTCCTCAGTTTCTCCAAGTGCTAACATTTTGCAAAAATTATAGCATATTACACCTAGGATACCCTCCACCAACCTTAATCCAGGGCCAAAGCTTTGTGTCTGCATGTATGCACATATGAACTCTACACAATTCTATCACATGTGGATATAATCCACCAACTTTACTTGGATGACCCAGCCATTTGTATCTGCATGTATACATGTATATGCACTCTACACAATTCTATCATTTGTGGATCTGCATAAACACAACCACAATCCAAATACTGACCAGCTCCAACCAAGCAAGAATGCCTGTTGATTCCCTCTATAATCATACCCATCTCCAGAACATTCTGTGTAATTTCATGTGTCAATGTGAGGGATCACAGAACCCCCAGGCATCTGGTTGCCTTTCATTTGTGTGTTGGGGGGAACTGACATTGGAATAAATGAACTGAGCAAGCTGGGTGGTCATCAACCACTCCTCTGAGTGACCGAGGAGGCAAAAATGTGGACAGTATGCCCTCCCTCCTTTCATAACTGCTGGACCTGGGAAATGAATTGTCTCCCAACTTTTGTGTCTCTAGTTCACAGGCCTTCAGTTCTGTGCCAGAATCTCTACCATCTCTATGATATGTGGGAGGTGGGGCAGGGGCTGGTGGGTGGGTATGAGAGTACATCTCCCCCTAGATTTGTTTCTTTAGTGGTTCTCAACCTGTAGGTTTCGACCCCTTTGGGGAGTGGAATGATCCTTTCACAGGGTTGCCTAAGACCATCAGAAAACATGGATATTTGCATTATAATTCATGACAGTAGCAAAATTATAATTATGGAGTAGCAATGAAAATAGTTGTATGGTTGGGGGTCACCACAACGTGAGGAATGGTATTAAAGGATTGTAGCGTTAGGAAGGTTGAGAACCACTGCTCTAGAGAATCCTGATTAATTAACATTAATGAATGAGTGTACACGCTCCCTAATTGACACCACTAATTGGTTCTCCATTTCTAAAATTTCCATACTGAAAAAGTTTTGTATTAGTAAAACCTTAAAAATGTGAGGAATAAGCTATCTATCACTGAGCATAATTCCCCAAAGGATGATCCAAGCTGCAGTATATACAAATAACTTGTCCTTTTTATTGCTGAGCAATATTCTGTTGTATGGACATATCACCATCTATTTAACCATTTGCCTATTAAAGTGCATCAGAACTGTTTCTAGCTATTTGGGGCTCTAACAAACCTGCTGTGGACATTAGTATACATGTTTTTATATAAACATACACGTTTGTTTTGGAATCACATCTTTAGATTTTCAAGAACTGCGGGGATGTTTTCCAGAATGTCTGTGGATCACTTTACACCCCACAGCAACTTCCACAGCAGTGTAGACACTCAGCGCCATCACTGTTTTGTTTTATCCATTCTGGAGAGAGAATTACTGCTCTGGGTTCACTGTTTCCATGACAAATACCCCAATGAAAAGCAACCTAGAAAAGAAAGGGCTTATCTGACTTATAGTTCCAGGTTCCAGTTCCAGTGGGCAGAAATCAAGGCAGGAACTCAAGAAGCAGCTAGTCATCACATCCAGGAGCAGAGAGAACAAAAGCATCTTTACTTGCTGACTGGCTGATTGCCACTCAGGCAGCTTTCCCTATTGTTAGACAATTGGGGTGTGTCGGTTCAAGCAGGTACTGGGATGCTATAGCAAGGTAGTATGTGCTGACAGGCAGAAGCATCATTCCCTTACATGAAACAGTCACACACACACACACACACACCAGCCCTCATCTTAAAGGAAATAAGAGATAGTTTATTCTGGAGCCATTTTAAATGACCATGGCCCAAAAATATGAATTTAGGTTACCCCAAATTCCATGTTCCAGCATGGAAGCAGTTTAATGACATTTCATAGTTTCACAGAACAAAGAATGTCATGAATCAAGTTTAAAATACATTAGTGGATTATAATACATCAGAGAGGCAGGTTCAGCAAGATGGGGGAAGTTGTTTTATAGACCCAAAATGCTATCTGATGACATTCTTAGTTTGGGGTTTGGTGGAAGTCTGGATCTGCTAAGTTAAAAATTCTAAAAGTGTTATGTATTAATCACAGGGTGTCAATTCTAACACAGAGGAATAGCATGGAAAGGCTGTTCTGGAGGGCTGGAACTAGCCTGAGATGAGGTAATTAGCCTCTGGACCTGTAACATCCCAATCTCTCCACTGTACTGCAATTGTAACCAGTCAGTCCCTGCAGACACAGCTCCTTCCCGGACACAGCTCCTTCCCAGAAGTCCTCCTTAACAGGGACAACCAGAACATGCTAGGAAGCACCAGGGCAGAATCACCCAAGGGCACAGGTCCCTTTAATGAGCAGCCCTATCACACCCTCAAGTACAGCCTCCTCGGCACGGTACAGCCTCCTCTACACGGTACAGCCTCCTCTATACGGTACGGCTGACTTGCAACACTGAGTCCATGTTCCAACCTCAGGGAAGGAAGGAGAGCCTCAATCCAAGTAGCTTCACCTCTGGGGAGAGATTTGAAATTGCTCTTGTTAGACCCCTCCCCAGGCCTGCACATTGTCAGATGGCTTCCCTGACGGATGCACAGGGCTGTGAAATGTGACCTCCACTGAGAGCTTGTGTCCCACTGTAGCTAAAGGCTTCTATTGCTGAAAGGAAAAGTGGGAGAGGGCATGCTGGGGACAGGGAGTAGTCTCTGCCCTCCTCACCTCTCAGTGTTCTCTGCAGAGGCCAAGAGCTCCTCAGGTATCATATTTTTTTAAGGAACATCTGCTGCTCTACCAACTTTCCTTCCTAAGAACACGTAAATTTTTTCATCTTTAACAAAGTGTTCAGTGGGATCTCTAGGAAAGTCTCCCTTTATTAATTTTACTGAAATGATTTCAATTTAACTTATGTTAGCAATCGGAATTGAACCCAGTACTTTGTGCATGCTAAGCCCATGTGCTCTACACCCCCTGCCTGAACGTATTTTGTTGGAGATTTCCTTTAAGCCAAGAATGTTTTCTTTAAAATTGGGCCTGTCAACGTTCCACCATGAAATGAGGAGAGACCCAAGAGGCCCACCCTTCCCTGGGGATTAATAGTTCCTGGGAAGAGACATTTTTTCCAGTGGAGTAGCCACTGGGAAGGTGCCCATGCCCCCGCCAAAAACTTTCCACCAATTTTTTAAAAAGAACCCCAAAAAAAATTCAAAAAAAAAAAAAAAAAAACAGGGGCAGGAAAATGGGAAGAAACTTGCCAAACTTGCCAAGAAGAAAAAGGGAATAAACAAGTGAAGGTGGGTAACTAAGGGCAAAATGCATTATATACATATGAAAATGTCATGATGAAACTCATTATTTATGCCTAACAAATGCTAATTTTAAATTTTTTTAAAAAAACAAAATCTTTTCTTCGAAAAAATTCTGAATGTTTTCACCCTACAGAAGTAGTAAATGTTTAAGAATGTCGTCCTAGTTAGCTTTAATTGTCAACTTGCTACAGCTTGAGGTCATCTGAAAAGTGAGTCTCAACGGAGAAATTGTTTAGATTAGATTGGCCTGTAGGCATGTCCATGGGCAACTGTCTTGATGGTCACTGATGCCACAGGGCCTGGCCCACTGTGAGTGGCACTATCCCTGGGCAGGTGTGCCTGGGCCGTATAAGAAAGCTAGTCGAGCAAGTGAGAGAGGGTAAGCCAGAAAGCAGCCTTCTTCTCCATGGTTTCTGCTACAGGTTCCTGCCTTGAGTTCCTGCCCTGACCTCTCTGTATAATGACTGTGACCTGGAAGCGTAAGCCAGAGTGTTTTAAACAGTTAACAGCAAGAAAACTAGGGAACCTGCCTATCATGATTTGGACACTGAGATACAGATGTGCTAGAACATCACAATTCTGCATAAATATGGCAATCTAATTTGTCAAGTAAAAGATAAAATAATAAAAGATTGTAAAAGGAGCATTGCGTGTGTTGCTGCCACTGTTTTTAATCTTGTAAACTGTCCCTGTCTCAGCAGTGAGCTGCCACTCTCCAGCTGACTGCATGCAGGGTGAAGGTGCCTAATCCCTTTTTCTTCCCCACAAATTCTTCAGGTGGGCTATGTGCTTGGCTGCTGGCTTGATTCTCTTCAGTTACAGTCTTGCGACTCCATGACTCCACTCACTATACTCTCTTTTCTTTCTTTGGTTTTTCGAGACAGGGTTTCTCTGTATAGCTATGGATCCTTTCCTGGAACTCACTCTGTAGACCAGGCTGGCCTTGAATTCACAGAGATCTGCCTGGCTCTGCCTCCAGAGTGCTGGGATTAAAGGGGTGCGCCACCACCAGCCAGCCACTATGCTGTTTCTTAAATTAACTTTTTTTTTTTTAATCAATGCAACCATTTTACATGTTATTGTTTTTTGGTTGTGAGCCTAGCCTTTAATGGCTGAGCTATCCCTCCAGCTCATGTTATTGTTTTTTAATGCATGGCTATAGGCTTTTTCATGTTACCTCCATTCATAGGGATATCATACTGAGTAGTATTGTCCAATAGGTTGCAAGCTTGCCTCTGCCTCAGATTCCCAGAGGAGAAGAAAAAAGACATGAGCTGGTACAAACTGGGTTTTTATGGGTTGCTGTTTGGTTGGTTGTTGTTGCTGTTGCTGCTGCAATTTTGGTGACAGAACCAGACGCTCATCCACCTACCAACTGGTTTTGCTTGAGGCAGATCACTGCTCCTTCACTTTCTCCTTTGTCTTCAGCTGTGGTTCAGAAGATGGGTGTCTCCTGTTTCCTCCCGCTGAGACCTGACAAGGCTCACTGTGGACTATGGACTGCTGAAAGCTTAACTGCAACAGGGAATCCCCTGCAGGAAGACCCCCTCCCTACATCCAGGTCAAGAAAAGACCACAGCGGGACCAAGCAAGAACACCCAACTACTGCTGGCTCACAGGAGACAGGAAAAGCCCAAGTCCCACTAACCCATCACCACATGCTTCCTGGTATCTGAATGCAGACCTTTATGGGTGTGCCTTTCAGGGCCAGGGGTTGTCTGTTAGCTGGGATACATAGTTCCCTCAAGATTGCTATCATGATTTTGCTCTTTTTTTTATGTGGTTTGATTTTATTTTGTTCTAATCTTATTGGCAGATATTTGGCTGAAGTTTCTCAAAGCCTTTAGCATGGAGATGAATCACAGGTTGAGAAAAAGAGAAAGAGGAAGAGAGGGAGGGGAGGAGGGAAGGGGAAGAAAAGAGGTGTTTTAGGTTTGTCTGTCTGTCTTTCACTCTCTTTCTCTCTCTCTCTCTCTCTCTCTCTCTCTCTCTCTC
>CABHPR010158200.1:0-15160 GCA_902168415.1 Peromyscus melanophrys | reverse complement strand
ACACACACACACACACACACACACACACACACACACACACACACACACACACACACACACTAACGATAATAATTAATACATACATTTTTAATTTATTTAAAATTTTTATTTCACTAGTTTCAATTTTTAATCTTCAGGCAAATGCCTGGTTCTGGCACATGCAGTTGAAACAGCCATAAAAGCATTGTCACCAGTTTTTGCTGAGGAAGGTATAGAAATAGCAATCACATTGCAGCTGGTTGTGAAAACCTTATTTTCTGTCCTGACATTTCCTGAGAGAAAATTACCACTGATGAGGATTGCAGCATGCTCCCTGTGAGACTAGCCACTGGGTGTTTTGAGGCAAGTGTAGCAACCTTCGTGGAAACAGATGGGTCTGCAGATGAACAGGGAGGTGTCGCTGAAAGTCAGTCATGTGGATCGTGTCCTGAGAGAGTTCTGAGGAGCTGCACAGGATGGAGAGATCTGGGCTAGCGTTCACATGCCTGGATACTGAAGTAAGAGCAGCTGTGTGTGTTTCCACATTCCCAGCCTCACACATGTACTCATGCCAGGGAAACTCACAGATTTCAGTGGAAGGAAGAAATCACAAGATCACAAGACACAGAGCCGAAAAAAGTGAATCTCCTAGAAAATTAACCCTGTCCCTCCAATCCATGTGGATAAATGACTCTGATGGAGCAAAGAGAAGAATGGGAGAAGACAGTAAAGTGATGGAGGAGAACATGAGATTGTCTGCCCGGGGGTCTCCTCGGAGTCTAGGAAGGAGTGATGCACAGAAAGCAGGAGACATGTAAGTGGTTTTCTAGAATTCAAGTCATGAATCTATAAGCAAAAGAAAGACAGTATAGCAAGCAGGTAAAAAGGAGGGATACAATAACTTTTCATTCTGAAATTAAGGAACAATGTTAGTTAGAATGAGAAAGACCTTAGAAGCACCAGATGAGAAAATCTAGAGCACCAGCCCGAGAGCCGTCAGACAGCAGATTCTCATTGAGGCAGTAGAAGGAAGAGCAGGTCGTCTTCACACAGTGGGACATTTTCTATTACTCTAGAGCACACTATTGAGAAAACCCTCCAGAAATGAAATGATAATCAAAACATTCTTAAACTAGGCATGGAGGTACATGCTTACAATCAAGAAAGAAAGGTGTGGACGCAGCAACTAAATAAAACAATAGATGAAATTCAAAGTGTGATGAACAACAGTTAAGACATGAAATGTTCACGCTGTCTTCAGACAGGTTCTGATCACAGGAGGAGGGCGCGGGGGGGGGTGGTATTGGAAACACTTCAGGTGGAGTGACCCTTGTATAAAATGCATGAGTTCAGAAACGTCTCTGATGCCTAGTGCTTGCAAATGCCTTACTGTTTGCATATAATGAGATGTCTTGGGGAATGAGAACCAAATCTAAACATGAAACTCATATATGTTTCCTATTCATCTGCATACACATCCCGATAGTAATTCCAAGCAGTATTTTTGGTATGTCTGCATTTTGGCTGTGACGGTCACGTGAGATTAGGTGTGGAACTTTCCACTTGTGGCACCATGTCAGTGTTCCAAAATTGTCACATACTGAAGCATTTTAGGTTACCGCCTTAGAAAGGCTCAGTCCGCATTGCTGAAAATGAAAACACACATCTCTACACAGAGGGTAAACCTGTGCAGAGGGGAAGGGAGAGGAGGCAGGGTGGTGAGAAATTGTATGCAGAGGGGAAGTGTGCTGGTCAGTTTTTGTCAACTTGACACACACCTAGACAAATCTAGGAAGAGGGAATATCAGTTGAGGAATTGCCTCTAACAGACTGGCCTGTAGGTAAGTGGGAGAGGGGTGCATTTTCTTCATTAATAATCGATGTGGAGGGCTCAACCCACTGTGGGCGGTGAAGTCCCCGGGGAGTGGTCGTGGGTGGTATACAAAAGCAAACTAAGTAAGACATGAGGAGCAAGCCAGCATGTAGCCTTCCTCCTTAGCTTCTGAATCAGTTCCTACCTCCAGGCAGCTTCCCTGACTTCTCTTCATGGTGGACTCTATGCTGGAATAAACCCTGTCTTCCTCAGTTTGCTTTTGGTTAATGTATTTGTCAGAGCAATAGAAAACAAACTAATACAGGAGGGAAGACCAGGTAGTGCTGTGGCAGGAGATGCAGCCTGGGCAGAAACTTCATGTTCTACTCCGTACTCCGTGAGCTTAGGCCAAGAGTTCACCTAAACATTATTTTCTACAGCAATCCAGTTGAGACAATAGCAAGCAGGGAGTGCGGAGACAGCTCAGTCAGTACAGTGCCTACCCTGCAAGCATGAAGTCCTGAGTTTGGATCCCCACCTTCCATGTAAGAGCTGGACATTGCAACACAGGTCTGAAACACTAGCATTGTGGTAGTGAAGAGAGGCGGGTCCTTGGACCTCACTGGCCACCCAGCCAGCTAGCTGAGTCAGTGAGTTTCAGGTTTATCAAGAAACCTAGTCTCAAAATATAGGATGGAAGAGATGGGGGAAGACACCCAACACCTTCATCTGTCCTCTGCACTCATGTATATACACATGTGCACACACCCAAATGAATACGTACGTACATATACCACACACACAACTGAGAGATCAAGAGAATAATAGTAATAATCACACCTCTTTTGTAGCCTCATGAGATCTCTTGAGAAAACACAGGCAAAGTGCTTGATACACAGGCTTTGTACTCTACTGGACACAGAGAAATTATGTAGACTTTTGCACAGGGATTATGCACAGATTTTATCTAGAGAAAGCCCTTAAATTTGAAGAGTCATGGGAATTGTGGCAGGGGGGCATAAAATATTACAAAAGACAGAAAAGAAAGACCCATGACCTGAGGATAAGAGACAAAGCCACGCAGATGATGTGTGATTGGCCTCGGACTGGACAGGGGCAGGCTGACTAGGGACAGTTCCTGCTTCCTTAGTATCCCATTTCCTCTTCACCCCTTGTCTCTCCAGGATGTCTAGCTGGAAGTCGATGGCCACCAAGAGAAAACACCTGTACCTTAAAACAGCTGTGTGAGCATTCATCTCATTAAAAATTCTTTCTCAGGGTTTGGATATTAATGCTGTGTTCCCAGCAGTGACATGAGGAATCAGGAAAGAAAAATACAGCCCGTGCAGTCAGGAGCCCCAGGCTACAGAGCTTCTACTTCTCAGCAAGATCAGGGAAGCTCAGTCTGTTGTCAGAGAAGCTGTGTGCATGCACAAATACCACACACACACATGCATCCATGCATGCAGGCCTAGGCCCAATGCATATAGATGTGCATACACATATACAATGCTCTCTATACCTGCACAGGACACACTCATTACAAGCACAGTTCGCATACACATACACACACATACACACAACTGTGTGCATATACATGAACAAGAACACCTCCTAATAAGATAATTATGTGAGGATTAAAATTAATAACAAGTAAATGGCCTGTCTCTTGCTTTGTTTAGATTCTATACTTATATTCCTTGCATTATTCTCAAAATTTGAAAAATGAAAACAATCCCTATCAATACTAAACTTATTTTAGGATTAATTAAATATATCCTTAAGGGCTTGCATTATTCAAGTAGTATTCTGTGCTTGTATCTGCCCCGAGTAATGAATTTATTTTTATACCTTGAGAATAGAAGAGGGATTGTAATTTAATAGCTATAAAATTCTCTCTAAATGGACAGTAAAATGTTCTATTACATTACAATATTATATTCATGGTCAAATTATAGCTATATAATAGAAAACATATTTCTCTGTAGACTGTGGATTCAATACTATTAAATTTGAGCAGGAAATCTTCAGCACAGAAGAATCCAGCACTAATAGAACACACCACAACATTCTGAGTTTCTGCTTCTCTTTATGTTAATATACAATTCTCTGTCTTTTCTAGAATTTTCTCACCTCAGGTATGAATCTAAAATATCTGAACATACCACCCATTTCCTTTGGTAGCACAGTAGAAAGCAAAGCTACTTGAGATTTGGAAGCAAATGTCCCCCTCCAAACTTTGGGGGGTACTTGTTCAACCTGTGTATGTGCACATGTGTGTCTCTGTATGAACTGAGGAGCATGTGCATAGTGTGTGTACTTAAATATTGGAATGTTTCATGTAGATATACATTGGGGTGTAGGTGCATGTTGGTGTATGTCTTGGTATGTGTGTTAGTATGCATGCATGTATATGTTGGTATGTTTGTTGAGCTACTGATCACTCACATATGTGTCAATGTGCTTATTTGTGGGGGAGTGTGGGTGCAATGAAAAAAATGGCTTCTTGATGAGTCAGCTAGCTCAAGAAAGTATACAACCTTGGCAACTATGTTTGAATTTTTACACTACAGACTATATATAATTCATGCACATGAGATAACATCCTTTGTTAAAAGCCTTGCAAAGAGATTTATATTTAATTGACAAATTTATATGTTACATGAAATAAGAAGTTGCTCAACAAAAACATAATGGAATTCAAGAGTTTAAATGCCATTCCATTTTGAGGTTTTTTTTTAATTAAAAAAATCCTTCAAGAAACCCTCCTCCATCGAACAGGCAAGGCCAGAGAGTTCATATGTTGCCACCCTGAGCCATGTTACCTGAAACGTCAGCCTGGAACAAAATTGAAACTGTAGAAAGATTACATTCAAGTGCTAAGAAAGCAACCTGGAGCTCTAACTGGTTTTCCCTAAGGGACTGCTAAATGTATTGTGATCAGGTTCTGCAAGAGGGATCCAAAGACAAGAAGATGCAGGAAAAGTGAGCTACCCCAAGGAAGCCATCCCCAAGGTGCTGAGAAAATGAACTAAGATGGTTAAAGATGCAAACTCTGGCTAAGGAAGCAATCATGAGGTACTATTTCATCAGTGCTGATGGGGAGGGTGGGCGACCTGAAGATAGTCATCTGTGCACCTCCGTTACAGGGCAGAGACTGGACAAATATCTGTGTGGTGATGGTGGAGGTGCTAGTTAATGGTTTGGGGCAAGACCTTGATAATTTGGTAGTAGAAAGCAGCCTTACCACCTTGGGACAGCCAAAGAAAGCATCAGGCTGAGAGTCTGTTTTCTGGAAGGGACAGGTTTGGTGAGGCCACATACTACAGTGATGGGTACAGCATTGCCCCCAGGAGATGAAAGCAGGCCCTGGGGCCTAGAGTCAAATAGCCTGGTTAGCTCCTCAACTCTTCTGCTTCTCACTGGGTACGGTCAAGTTGCCTCACCCTGTGACTCTATTGCTGTATATAACACGAGGATCATGGTCAAGTGTACCCTCTTTGGTTATACTGAAATCAGGTGCCGAAAACACTTGCTCAGAACATGACCAGGGAGCTTGCATGATGTCATGATATTATCCACAGGGAGTGGTGGACAAAGTAACCAAATGAAACTGAGGGGTTTCCCAGGAACACTCCGGGAGCTCTTTGAACCAATCATTCATACTCTGGATGTGAATGGGTCTCATCAGGAGCAATGGCATGAAAGGGGGCCTTGTATTGGGGGTCAGGAAGCCTGGGTTTAAGTTCTGAGCCCATCAAGCAGGCAGTGAGCAAGGCATCCCTCTCCCTGGACCTCAGCTTCCTCTTGTCTGATCTATTTCTCTCAAGATGATGGCATGAATGGAAAAAGTACATATTCCTACTTGTGGTGGCTAATCTTGGTTGTCAACTTGGCTACATCTGGAGTCAACTGAAAAGTAAACTGCTGGGCACTCCTGCGAGAGATTTTCTTGATCATACTATTCAAAGCAGGAAGACCTGCACAACATGTGTGGTGTACCTTCTGGGGGCAGCCCAGATATAAGGGCATGGAAAAAGGAAGTTGCTTCTTACCTCCTTGACCTCACTCTCGCTCACAAGCCCATCTATCCTGCACTCCTCCACCAATACTAGAGTCAACTTGTTTGGTATTCCAATACAGACTGAAAGCTACCAGCTCTCCAGGAATCTTCCAGGCCTTCAGTGTCAGATTGGGACTACAGAGGCACCCTACCTTGTAGACTGAGCAACTACTGGGTTCTTGGCCTCTCCATTGGAGACCACCATTGTTAGACTACACAAGAAACGTCGTATAAGTCACTCTAATAAATCCCTGTTTAATGTATATATTCAATCTATCTGTTCTGTTCCTTTAGAGAATCCTAATCCATTCGCTATCCAGTACCATTTACTGTGCCCAGCCTGAGGTTGCCCCAGAGGGGCAGACAGTTGGAAGATCATCAGAGGCCAGAGAACAAAACAACCAGATGGATATCCCCACTGCATGTGACAGTGCCATATAAGGTGTAAGGGGTGGTGCCAGTGTGAGGGTTTGCATGTAGATAACAATTCCTGGAGCACATCACAAAGTGATAAGCAGAGACCCGAGAAGTTCAAAGTATGTCCACCCAATATGAGGAAGTCAAGGGTCTAGCCATTGACTTTTTACCTGAGAAACAAGATGTGAAAAACTAGTCGAGGGGTGGCCTTCCTCGGGTTTTAAAGAATGTGAAGCCATAAGAACTTGGGAACTCCTACAACCTCTAGTAAGTTACCATACATGCCTTTAATATCCAGCCTAATATTTTCTTTCTAAATTTGTTCTGGTGCTATTTAAGTCACTCCTTCCAATTTGTTCCCACCCTTCACACACATGACCCGCCAGGTCACAATGAATGGAAAGCTCACCCTCCTTTCAAGACTCAAGTGTGACATGTATGACTGCACAGAGACTCAGACTTGTCCCAAACCCATGTGGAAAAATATCCATGGCCTCAATGTTTCTTCTCTAGAAGAAAATGTATTAATACAGCCACAAGAGAGGAACTTCATAGGTTGTTGAAAATTCATCAAATTTGATAAATAGATTGACTCCCAGAGGCTTCCAGAAGCAAACCAGTCCATATCGTATGGAAACATTCTTGTCACTGATATTTTTATCTCATTCAATCTTGCTCAAAAGGTATATCGCTTACCACACTGATGGACTTATCCATTCATGAGGAAATGGAGTGCACTGCTGTGGAATATTAAAAAACCTAGCCCAGAACTACTGCAAACATATTCAATGACAGAGCAGAGCTGTATTAAACCCCTAGTTGTCAGATAACCATCAGCATAGTGGGTAACTTAAGCAGAAAAACTGAGCCATTGTTGGTTTTGTCCATTTCTTTTCTGACATAGAAGGAGCAGAAAGGCAGAAATCAAATCAAATCACTTCAGTTCAGATGAGAGCTGTTCTGATCCCCACTCCCAAGACCTCCCCATTATTAATGAAGAAAAGACAGGGTTTTTTTTCCTAATGATGTCTGCAGTTACAGTGCAAACCAACAGCAGCTGAGTGCTTAGTGGAATATTCCAGGGACATTTATCATAACTGGATACAGAGACCAGATGCCTGCTTAGCACCAGAGTTTAAATGTCAAACACCTGGAGAGGTAATTACTCAGCCTCAGAATACGTCTGTGAGTTCACTGCTCTGGCTCAGAGAAAGTCGACTGCCCGTTAACTTTAAGACACTGTTCCGGCTGGGAGAGGTGGAGATGCAGAAAGAGGGGAGGTAAGGAGAGTTAGCTCAGTGGCCCCAAGCTCACATGATGAAAAACCATGTGCTTTGCATGGGAAGGACCCAAACTCCCCCTCTGTTCACAGAATCAGAGGTGCAAGTGTTGAAAGTGTTCTTGACGACAATAAACTATGTTTAACTTTTTTCTGTGAAGAATTATTTAGTGGGATAGGAAATTTTTTAACTGTATTTGAGTTTTTATACAAGATATGTTCTATCTTGAGTATTTACTTCCTCAGCACCTCCCTATCATCTCTTAATTGTTTTGTTTTGTGTTTTAGGCAGGTTTTTATTCGCTTGTATTCCAAACTGGCCTCAACACTGCTGTGTAGCCAAAAATGATCTTGAACTGATTCTCCTGCCTCCGCCTCCCAAACGCTGGATCACGGGAGTATGCCACTCTGCAGTGCTGTGGTTTGAATCCGGGGCTTTGTACATGCTAGGCAACATCCCACCAACTGAGCAACAGGCCCACCCCACTTTGTTTTGATTTTGTGGTGCTGAGACTGGAACCCAGAACCACAAATGGTAGGTAGGCAAGCTCTCTACCACTGAGTTACACTCCACCCCTAGAAGGCACCTTTGACTTACACATATGCAATAAAACCAAGAGAAGATTAAGAGAGAAACCTTCAATGGACACATGCCCATGTACACATGTGCACATACACACTCACTCATGTGCATATACACTCAAAGACACAAAAGCCTTCTGTGTGACTGGGATTACAGGTATGCATTACCCTGCCCAGTTTACACTGTACTGGGACCAAACTCAAGACTTCAAGCATGCTAAGCAAGTACTCTACCACCTGAGCTCTATTCCAAACAGGGACTTTAATGTGGAGAAAGTTTCTTCTGTGAACCACATTTAAATCAGCTGCTGTCTCTAATGTCTCAGACTGGATGGCTTAGACACAAAGGACTATTTGTATCAACAACCATCTAGAGTGGGCCATTGGCTCATTATTTGGGCATGTTGGCATTCTGATTATCTTGGCTTCTAAACCCAACTTCCATGTCCTATTCAGCTACTATGTGGTTTAGCTCAGAGTGTGAATATGTTTGAAAGTACAAAATAATCCTCGCATTAAAGACAGTCCAGTCAATTCCATGACCTTTAGAAGCTCCAACATCTGAAAAGCTTTCAGAGTGCTGAAGGACAGAACTTGAGGCAGGCAGGCACACGGAGATAGTTTATCGACCTACAACTCCATTCGCTTTGGGTGATGCACACACCCCTCATCTAATAAAGCATTTGGCAGCCTGAGACCCTTACCTTCAGATACTATGCACACACACCCCTCTCTGACACAGTGTACCTAGTAACCTAGAACCCCCATCAACACTGAGCAGCATGCACACCCAAAAACAGAGTAGGTTCTTCCTCGCCCTAACAACCATCAAAATTAGACAGGACGTATTCAGTACCCTGCTTCTAGGTACAAGAGTAGGAAGGCTGATTCAGCCTAAACTGGTTTCAGATGTGTGCCCAATAAGGCAAACTCTGTCCTCTAAGTGACAACTTTCAGGGAAAATTCCCTAGTTACCATCTTATGCCTAGATTGTGATTGGGCATCCATATGATTGAAATAAGATGCATTACGGGAAAAAGATGTGAAAGATAAATCATTATATAATAATCTGTTGATAAAAAGAAAGAGTCCCACTGGGCAGTGGTGGCACATGCTTTTAATCCCTTGGGAAGCAGAAGCAGGTGGACCTCAGTGAGTTCGAGGTCAACCTGGTCTACAAAGAGAGTTCCAGGACAGCCAAGACTGTTACACAGAGAAACCCTGTCTCAAAAAACAAACAAAAATGATTAATTAATTAATTAAAAATAATAATAATAATAAAGAGCCACCTAAGCTATATCCTTTAGCAGCTAAACTCTGCATTCTCAGGAAAGGAAGCCCCAAGCTCTCTTTGGAGCCCTCACTCATGTGATCTCCTGTCAATCTTTCCAGTTCCTTCCTTTCTAATATGTACTATCACTTTGCTTTGAATAAAGTTTCTTTGCTACTTTACAGTCTGTGCTCACCTTTATTTCTTTATTGAATAAGTTGCTAGTAATGTTGAAACTAGCGGAGTCTTCAGCTACCAGTAACACTTGTGTACCTTTAATATACTCTCCTCAGCTGGCCAGAGTCCATAAGGTGCTAATGCTCAGAAAATGTGAGTTTCTATTCCCATAAGACATGTGGAAGAGATTCCTACCCTACGAGTGCAAAAATCCTACCAGGAGAACAGTCCTTCAGCTATACCACTAACCCACAGCAGCCAGAAACTGTCTTCCCACCAAGTGATGCTGACACTACCTTGAGCCTTACCATGCAAGAGGCCACGGGTGTGAGTGGCTATTTCAAGAATGGGAATGTTTATACAGAATGGCATGTGAAAAACCCAACCTTCCTTAGCTCATCATTCTACCCAACACCAAAAATTGCTGCGTTCTAGCATATTGTATGCAAAATGCTCATGGTTCCTATTACGCATGCACACACATGCACACACACACGTGCGCGCATACACACACACACACACACACACACACACACACACACACTAACCAAGCATGCTATTTTCTTTTCCTAAACATCCAGTGGAAACCTGTCTTGAAACCCAAGTTGCTCCCGGGAGGAAAGATAAGCATTTTGCTGATTCAGCAGTCTGACTGAACAGCTCACATGAGACCAAAGGAATTTTAGCTAATAAAATCCCCATATGTATTTTATGACATCAGTCAGTGCCACATGCCCGCTTATTAGAAAGTGAGGAAGCTGGGTATGAGGTGCACGCCTGTAACCTCGGCACTCAAGAGGCTGAGGCAGGAAGACACAGGTGCTAAGCCAGCTACATGGGAGAGGGGGGCAGACTGGAGTTCACATCCCCACAACCATCCTGAACTCAATTTTTATGTCCAGCCAACAACTTTAACAGCAGGGGAATAGTTGTGTTTGAGGGCCACCTTCCCAATGTGTCACAGCATTCCCAGCTTCTCCAGATGGCTGACAAGTTGCAAGAATATCCATGGTCATTACAATTATTTTCCATGCTATAAGCTGAAGGAGTTGAAAAACTTGCATTAGTAAAGGGGGTTTTTAATGTTCCCAGTACAAAATGCTCTTCCCATTGATCTCCACCACATGCTTGATCATTACACATTACATACGTGTATACACACATCACAATGTGTCCTGTAAGAGTATGCAACTACTGTGTGGCATAGAAATAAAAATGTATGTACTAATGTGTTTCAAAATTGGAAAGAAGCCTACTGTGTGCATATAATGTACATGCTGTTGAACAGTTTAAAGCACTATAAACTCAAACCTCCATGTGTCTTCAAAGTAGTGGGTTTGCAAGCTACTAAAGCCAGCAAGCCTCCAAGTCCAGACGCATGTCTTTAAGCTGCTGCTGCCAAGATCTCAGTGTACAGAATAGGAAAGTTTCCCTTCGACACTCTAGTTTTAGATATTTTTTCCAGAGATCCTTCTTCCAAGGAATGTTAAAACAAAGGGGGCTCTCAGAGTTTAAAAATGTCAGCATTTGATTGAGGAGAATGGCTTCCTCGGCTTAACCAGTAGGTTGATTTGAATGTTCATTCACTAATACAGTAAAACACATGTTAAAGATTACAAGTTGCTTAACGAGTTTTGACAAACAAGTTCCCCCGGTGGCCCTGAAGTTTCTGAGAAGCAGATGGAAGAGGTAGTCCTACCCCATCCCATTCCACCCCCCTATCTACACAAAGCCAGAGAGGTCAGAAGCTGGATGGTGAGATGGGGGGACACTGTCAGAAGATAAAGAGACACAATTGTCTCTGTTAGCACAACAATTAATTTTGTTCGCAGAGGACCAGCCAATCTATTTGTTACCAGGAACGTGCTAATTATTCTTGCTAATTACATGCAAAACATTCATTATCACCTATAAGTGGAGCTGAACCCCTCAGGTTTCAGTGACAAATTAATTACTGTGTTTTCCTTCTCCCTGTATTTCCAGGCAGTTCCTGGTATTATCGGAAAAAATAAATTGTTTTTGCAGCCTGCTTGTCTCTCAGAGTCACTCATTAAAATGGAACTCAGGCACACAGAACTCTGAGCTTTCCTTCCCCTTCCCGTTAGGACTCCTGTTCCTCAAGTCCCCAACCCC
The DNA here is from genome assembly GCA_902168415.1 of Peromyscus melanophrys. Lineage (NCBI taxonomy): Eukaryota > Metazoa > Chordata > Mammalia > Rodentia > Cricetidae > Peromyscus > Peromyscus melanophrys. Next base: position 3,447 of record CABHPR010158200.1, on the reverse strand, counting down.
GCCTTGGATGTATAGATCCAAATCCTCATAAAACTCATGCAGCTGGAGTTCACTAACACAGGGTACATGTTTGTACCAGAAGCCTCAGAGAGGAGGGCAAGCTATGCCAGGGCCTGGAAAGGAAAAGTCCCATACCCAGGGTGTACACTAGCTCGGCTCACCTCCCTTCTCCAAGGTTGTGTTACATATTGTAATTGGGTTTGAACTGGAGGTTTAGGTTCCACCCCTACCCCCAACTTGCAACTTGGCCAACCAAAAACCAAATACTCAATTCCCAACTTACCCCGAAGGCCTTCTGCCATGGGAATAGACCCAATAGTTTGTTTTGTTCCCCATGTGATAACCAACTAAGCTTTACAGACTGGAAAGATGGCCTATAGCTATTCAGACTGCCCTGATGTGAGGCAGGGCAGGCCCACACACAGTCCCCTTCCCACTGTGGTCTCACTGTAGCTGATTTTTTTAACTCTTTGGGGGCCTGCTACCTAGCTCCCAAATAAATACATGGAGACTTATTCTCACTTATGAATGCCCGGCTTTAGCTTGGCTTGTTTCTAACTTAACTTATCCCGTTGCTCTTTAAATATGTTTTGCCCCTGGGCTTTTTACCTTCCTTTATTCTATATGTCTTTCTTCCCTTCTTATTCTGAGGCTGGTTGTGTGGCTGGGTGACTGGCCATCATCCTCTCCTCCTTTTCTTGCTCATCCTTTCTTCTTTTCCTCTCTATTCTCTGCCTGGCAGCTCTGCCTATCCTTTCCCCTGCCTCGCTATTGGCCATTCAGCTCTTTATTGAACCAGTCAGGTGTTTTAGACAGGCAAAGTAACACAGCTTTACAGAGTTAAACAAATGCAACATAAAAGAATGCAACACATCTTTGCATTATTAAACAAATATTCCACAGCATAAACAAATGTAATACATCTTAAACTAATATTCCACAACATCTCACATCCCACACTGTCTTCTAATAGAATGCACTTCAGGTGAACATTTGGTACCTGGAACAGCAATGGAAGAAGGTACCTGTGGCACCATCAAATTTGCCACACACACACACACACACACACACACACACACACACACACACACACACACCCGGGAACCCATGCTGGAAAAGTACAACTAGGTGCATGAAAAGCTGGTGTTTCCTTAATCTTTGGGACCCAGACTGGTACAGAGCCCAATCCTGCACGCAACACCTTGCTCCACTTTTTAACTGTATTCATCAACCAACCTGGCCAGTATGGCCTGATGCTTTTTGCAAAGACCCAGGCTCAGACAGTCCCACCTGTCTCTGCCTCTGCTCTGTCCAGCACTTCCTCTTTCCTGGCTCCTTCAGGCTTGTTTGTTTTGCCTCATTTCTGGGAGTGTGTGCCTTTTCTCTGTCAACATCTGCTCTATCTCTACAACAGTTCTAAAATGCAAATGCAAATAGTAGTCCTTGGCCATAAATAAAATAGGAAGGAAGTGTGCAGTGTTGCTTAACCCAGCTTTCCTAGCGTTTTCAATTTAAAACAGTGTTTAGAGACAGGAAATATAGGAGCTAAATAATTCTCCATTTCAGGTGCACATAAATTTCACACTGAATAACCCATTGTAGTCTTTTTCTCCCCCCCCCCCCTGAATTTGAGTTCAAGTGCTCAGAGCTTCATGTTTTACGGAAGAAGGAAGGAGACTCAATTTTTCTTTGTTTTTAGTAAACCTCATCCTCCTCCTTTCTTTGGTCTCCTTTGTTTGCAATCATCTTGATTGAAACATGTACACTTAGACGACAGAGGAAAGCCTTGTGTGCCCTGACACTGTGGAACCAGTGTGGCTGCAGCAGGCAGGTCCTGGGCAGAGCTCTGCAGGACTTCCGCTGGGTTGAAGAGAGGGGCTCTGTGCACCAAGGCATGGGGGTGGGGATGTGTACCTAGGCATGGGGCAGGGTTTGACCTCCTTGCAGGTAGAGTTTGTCTACATCACCCTGCCTTCCTCCCCCCTCCTTGCCCCTTTCTTGTGCCCTGCTCCACATCTACCTCATCCTGCTTCTCCTCCCTCACAGCGCTGCCTTTTACCCCTTGAGCTATGCTTGTTCAGCACTAACATAACTTTTACGACTTCTCTGTTTGATTCCCAAGATTTTGCTAATATTTTCAAATACTTTGACATGATTCCAGATGGAGTTTTCATTTCAGCCAGTTTCCTACCACTTTCAAATTATAAAGTGGTGTCTAGAGATAGTTTTTAGCCAAAAACGATGGATTTCTAAGAGTGGACATGGCTAACAACACGGCAGTAGAATGATGGAATTATTTTCGAGATGCGTAGCCACATCCATCTTTAGCTATGTGAAGTACGTGATCACATGGCCAACTAAAGGAGTAAGTCCCACACAGGTACTTTCTCTTCTTGGGAACTTCAGGGGACAGGATCTCCAGGACTACCTTGGGGGAACTGTCTGCACTTACTCTGAGGTCACACATTCAGACAAGAGACAGTGAGAGACAGGCTGACACAGCTCTGTCCCAGGACTGTGTTTCACTTGTGACACAGCTCTCGAAGACCTCAGCCACTCTTATTTTTCTGGAGCTAAGTTACCCCTGAAGTTCTACCCCTCCCTCCCAGCCCAGCCCCTAGCTACAGATTCCCCAAATCAAAGCTATGATATGTGTCCTCCAAAAAACGTCCACCTGTCTGTCACTCCTTGCAGATGCAGCCACCCCCACTTCCCCATGGTCTTTTTTTTTTTTTTTTTTTTTTTTTTTGCCAATAGCCATCTTATCTTATCCAGGGTTTTTGTGTCTGTGGTTTCAGTTGCCTACAATCAACCACAATCTAAAAAACATCAAAAAAAAGCTTCCAGAAATAAGTTACCCATAACTTTTTAATTGTATACTTTTCAAACTAGTCTGATGACATCTCAGACTGTCTGCCCCATCCCACCTGGATATGAATCGCCAATTTGTCCAGAGTGTCCACAATGTATGGACTAGCTGTTCACTAGTGGCCCGGTCATTTCGGTCACTGGGCATTGTGGGCTTACATTCAAATGGCATGTTACTTAATAATGGTCCTGTACTACAAGAATAGTGGTGCTGGCAATTTTATTTCAATACATAGTTATGATCTGTCTGTTATTTTTATTACATTTATCTCTTGCTAGACTTAATTATAAACTAGGCTTCATTACAGAAATGTGTTGATAGGCAAGTACGGACTATACATGGGATTTATTACTAGCTTTGGTGTAGGTATCCACTAAGTATACACTACTACTGGTAAGGAGGAGTACACTCACTACTGACAAGGAAGGATTGATGATATGTTGACTCCACTCCAGCATGAGGGAGCACTCACTGGACTACTGTCATAAGCCAGCAGTAAGGATGAGGGAGCACTCACTGGACTACTGCCACAAGCCAGCAGTAAGAATGAGGGAGCACTCACTGGACTACTACCACAA
>CABHPR010158199.1:19724-35782 GCA_902168415.1 Peromyscus melanophrys | reverse complement strand
GATAGATAGATAGATAGATAGATAGATAGATAGATAGATAGATAGATAGACCGAAGGTTATCCAAGCTAGAAACATTCTTCCTGGCTTCAAAACTTCTCCTTTTCATCATTAAAAAAAAAAAGTCTTACAATGGAAACACTCATGTCACCAAAGAAAATATAGGAAAGGAGCCAAAATAGATAACTTGATCTGAAAGTTTGGGCCTTGGGATGTCAAAGCTATCATAGGTCTCCATACTTTGCAAATGTGCTCATCACTGCAAAGGGCCAGCACTCTGTGGAAGCCTCAAGAAACATTGTGATTCCAAGGATCTGTTTCTAAGGAAATAAGACAGCACTGAGAACCATCCCAGAAGACAGATGGCGCCATCATCATCTGGTTTTGAAATGAGCTATAAAATCATTACACAATAGGAGAACAATTCAGAGAAATGGGTCAAGGGTGGGAGTGAGACTTTGAAGGCTTGGAGCCTTGCAGAGTGAGGACCATAATGGAATGTCAGTCCATATCCTGCAGGGGATGTTTCCTGTGGAGACAGGAGAGCATGGTAGAAAAGAAAATGTTTCTGTACCTATGTGAATAAGAACATCTTCAATTTTCATCTCAAGTGACTGATCTGCCTAATTTAGAATAAAATGCATCAAGCGTGTAACAGGAATAACCCTTGTTCCAGTGCTAGCTAGATGTAGAACAGAGGATGCCAGTATGCTTTCTCCAGATCTCAGTCCTGCTTGCCTGGAATGCTCTTGTATCAGAAAGGAAGCTGCCAAAAGCTGCCAGCTCTCAAGGTCATAAAAGATTATTGTTCCCCAAGAGAAAGCTCAGATCCTCATTGTTCTGAGACCAGTTGGGGTCTGGCTTGGATTCTGTAACCATCCCTAAACTGATCACTGTCATCTGATGGAGTAGGCTGGCTCTGACTCTATTGCATGGCCTCCCTGGTCCTGTCTCAGAAAGAATTAGTATTGAAATTGAGCCACCTGGAGAAAACATAGGTGGAAAGGATGGTTCCCATAAGAAGGAATGCTGGGCAGAAATTATATATATATATATTTATATATAATGTGTCACAGGCAGCAGCAAGATTTGTTTGCAAGAACAGCCCCCTCAGGGTCAGGAGTGGGAAACACACCTGAAGCAGCCAACATTTGTTGGGTATCAACTACGACATCTCACTGTTCCTAAGAATCATTTCACATGTTGACAACTCAGTTATCAGAACGTTTCCTACCGTGAATGACATCCCACAATTGCTGCCAGTCAGGGGGCAGCTTTGATACTGTCTTCAAAGTCTGCCCAGAACTCGGTCAGAGCTCTTCCAATTGCCATCTCTTCAATTGAGTTACGTGTCTGGTTAACACTATACCTGTAGAATTTGACGATTGCTTAAAATATAGACAATACTCATGGCTGGAGGAGTAATTGTAATTCTTATATTTTTGGATGAGTGACATTGATTGCTTTCCAATAGTTAAGAATGAATGATATCTGCATGTAAATGAAGTCATATTAGATTTTTACTGGTGCATGAGAAAAATATTCCTCCTCACATGCTAAGCAATGTCCCTAAAAATAACACTAAATGATGAATACCTGTCTACATAGTTCAAAACACCTCTGTCAGTAAATATCAAAGGTAGAGCTCAGTGGTAAAAAATAGTAAGTTCAGAATTCATGAGGTTAGAGGTCTAATCCCCATCGCTGGAAATAGGCACAAGAATCAAATAAATATATATATATATATATTAAAATAATATATTTATGAAATATTGTTACATCTTACCTTTACATTTACATATTACACTATAAAGAAATCATTTAAATAAGTGGTATCATACATAAGTACTAAATAATATAATAATTCATCTTAAAATCAATAATTTGATTAATTAAGCTATATAACAGCCACTATGGTCAGTAGCAAAGACACAGAAAAGAATACACAGTCCTTACATTTGAGGTGCAAACTGTCCAATGAGACTACCTCACCTGCCACATCTCTTTTCATTCTGGCCCAATGTCCGCTCCAGAAATATTATCGGGAGAACATTTATGAAAATATTTCCAGGTTATTAAATTAATAAAGTATTTAATACTTATGTATTAACACCACCTCAAATACATAAGCCAAAATCTAAAACTTTCTGTCTGTCTCCCATATCCAACATGGAATTCATCAAAACAGGCATTTGATCTTCAGGTTCAAAACATATCCGCCAGTGTTGGCAAGATGCCCAGAGGGTAAAGGCACTTTGCAACAAAGCCTGTTGACCTGAGTTCAAAGCCTGATGACCCATGTGGCAAAAAGAGAAAATAGAAACTCTCAACTTGTCCTCTGACCTCCATGCATGCACCGTGACATACACACACAAATTAATAATAATAATAATAATAATAATAATAATAATAATAATAATAATAAATGTAAAAAACAAAATAATAATAAATACAAAAACAAAAGTTGAAAAGATCCACCAGCTCTGACCTCCTCAATCCAGCCTACCACCATCTCTCAATAGAGGACTAGAGACCCCCTTGGTGAGTCTCCCTGCCTCTGTCCCCATTCATCCCCTACCCACAGTCTATCTGCAACATGAGGCCAAGTGGCCCCTTGTGAGCATAATTAGGTGACAACAAACTCTAAAATGCCTCCCACTTCTCACAGAGAGCAGCCACAACCCCTGCAGAGGTCTTCCAGGTCCCTAGACGCACCTGTGTTCTGAGCCCTAGCAGTACCACTCTCTCAGTGGAGCCTCCTGGCTTCCCCACGGCTCTTTAACCACACAAGGCCCCTCCCTGCAGGCTGTGCTTCTGTTCTTCCTCCTGCTGAATTCTCTGTGAGGCGACTCGTTGGCCAGTCTCTTGCCTCCTTCCAGTCTTGGCTTTAAGCTAACCTTGCCACTGAGCCTCCCTTTATCACACCAATCACTGCTGTAGCTGCACCTTTGCTTTTCCTTCCCTCTTACTCTGGTCTAGAGGTTCTTTCTACTCCAGTCCCTGTCTTGATCTCTCAAGAGGCGTAACTTGCCTCTTCTATTTATTGTTTGTTGGCTGACTCCACACTTTCCTCCTTCCTATGAATCTAGGCTTTTTTTTTTTTTTTAAATCTACTTCTACATTGCAGCACCTATAATAGAGATGGGTATACAGGGGTTACATAAACATTTGCTGAACGTGGAAGTTTATAGTTTTTACTAGCATGTATGCCGATATTAATCCATATTTATAGCATCAGTTAGGATAGATGGGGAAAAATAACAAAATAAATTGAAGTAAAAACAATTATACAGTGCAAGAATGCTCAGAGGGACTTTTCCTGTGGGAGCTACAGACCGACCTCGGAAAAAATGAAGGGGATGTAAGTCGTGAAAAGAGAATAGGATTCCCCACTTGGGTGACAAGTAGGTCCACTGGGACAGGCAATCCAAACTCCAGCATGAATGTGCAAAGGCTACACTAATTTACTGGATTAAACAGTTCCAACATGCCCTTCTAAAAGTGAGCATCTCAGGGATGCCTTTCATTCTCTATCCTCTCCCTACCCAATCACAGATTATAATGAAGGTCCCTGCAGAATTCTCATGTCTACTACAGAACCCAGAGATATGTGCCCAAAGCTGGAGTATCTAAGTTATGTCAAAGCCTATAGTTTTCATATGAACACACAGCTAATCCAAGCAAGCCAGCCAAATTACATACATGTACAATACTTTTTCTTCCTTATTCTCCTGTGCTCTGTATGCTGCCAGTGGGGTAGGGGAGGGATAGAAGGTGAGAGAGACTTGGAGAACCACTACATTTCTTTTTACTTTCAATTTGATCTTTACCTGTCTTAATGATAAAACTTTTGTAAAGAAATATAAGTTTTGAAGTAATATTCAAAAACCCAATATGAAAGCACATGTCATGGAAAAACAGATACCTGCAAGATCAAACCACTTCATTTTCCAGAATCTCAAATTCTCTCTCTGACCCAGTCACCTTACCTCCCACCTTTCTCTATTCTAGCTTAAATTAGGCAGGCTCACTGTAAGATAAAAGATCACACCCTCCTCCACAGACATACCCACCTGCAGAAATTACACCCAACTTTCAACGCCTACCTCCCATTCCAAATCCCTAAGGATACTTCGACACTTGGCTTATCCCTTACTTCCAGCATCCCCTTGCCCTTGTTCCTGTTCAACAGCTTTACGTGTGAACTTGATATAACCTTCACAGCCTCATCTTTTCTCATCAAGGCATCCCTGAAGTTGGCTGTAAGAGAGCACATGTGGAAATGCATAAGAAAGATAGTTCCGAAAAGGTAAAAGCTTTATCAGTATTTCATAATGACTTCAATTAGATTATACTGATCCTTATACATCAAGAAACTAGTTTTTTTTCTTTTTAATTAAAAATATGTTTATATCATCATAATCATTTTTACTCTATCATACTGGCCGTTGGAGGAGAAAGGTCACCTCTTTTTAAAACACAGGTTTATTCAACTGACATTGTCCCTTCAAAAGATTTAAATAAATGAGTAGACAGTTTCTCTGTATGTTTGCTGCCTTAGAAGGAAGGTGGGATGAGGAATGTGGGGGCACTGTCAAAAGCTAACCGCAGCACTGTGAGGAATGAGGGTTCCTCAATAGACAGGCAAGAGAACACTTAGGAGTGAAAGAATCAAATTAGCAGACAGAACTACACTTTATTGCCCAATCAAGGTGAATTAAGAAAGTCAAAGAGACACCATTGACATTTATACCATGCAGTAGGTATTAACCAGAACTGTCAGGGGAAAACTGGAACCTATCCCAATTATATATATATTCTTTTTTTTTTAAGTCAGCAAATTGAAGCCTTAGGGCATAACAGGAGAAAAGCCATTGCACAGTAGTTCTAAAGCAATGCCAGGTAGCTTAGAATAAATTCCCTGACAAAGCTGCCTATTGAAAGAGCCATTCAGCATTCTACCCTCTCTGAAAGGCTCAGCAGAAAAAGGAGAAAGTGCTGAAAATGTTCTAGTAAAAACACAGTCACCATGAAACCAAAGAACCAGAAGCTGTGAGATGTCCCTTCCATCAACATCCACCTCCATTTCTGTCATCAAGCATCAGGATCCACAAATAACCTGTGACATGCAAGGGACCTGTTGCCCCAGCAACCTTTGTATACATCCTGCAGAGGTAACAATCAAAGAAGAAAGGAGTGAGTTTCCATTCCTAGCAAATGAAGAAAAGACTCATGAAGCTATAGAAAGTTGACTAGAAAGGACCCAGAAATAATCCAATCCAGGTTCTAATTTCATATGTAACACAGTATAACATGTTAAATAGAATATTGTATATTAATTCACGAGAAAAGTTTAAATCTACTTTCTTCACTCAATAACCGTGTGTTGAGTACTCCTGGTGCCTCAGACATGTAAGAGAGAGAAACCTGGAAGATAAAGTATAAGTAAAGTATAGTCCTATGCATGTGTGTCCATGTATTTGCAGTTTAAATGTGCTACCATTATGAATTGGATCTGAAATGCTCCCCACAGGCTCATGTGTTCAACCATCTCAATGCCAATGGATGGCACTATTTGGTGGAAGTGGTATGTCTGGCTGGTGGTGGTGAGTTACCAAAGGCAAGTCTTTAATGGCCATATCTGAACCCTACTTAGGGTTGTATGGATTGAGTGAAGTCCTGAGTGAGTGTGTATTGTTGACATGAGCACAGCCATGTCAAGGACCCCAAAGCCTCTGCCCCACAATAATAGCAAAGCCTCAGAGGGATGCCAAAGCCTTCCTTGGGTCTGAGTGCAAATGTTGACAGTTTGTACAAAAAAAAAAATGTTCACTGTAGCTTTCTCTCCCCAATGTTTACTTCCTGAAGACTGTACCCCTACAGAGACCACCTCTATTGAGGTTAGCTAAACCTGCCTCCTGTATATAAACCTGTATATAATAGCCCCGCCTCTTCGTTTGTCAGTGTATAATAATCCCAACTCCTTGTTCAGCTACATGTAATAACCCTGCCTCCCTAAACAACTGAATATAATGAACACACTGAGCATCTGGGATGCTATGACTTCTTCTTCTGAGAGCCCAGACCATCCCATCCCAGGTTTTCTGTGTCTGTGTATCTGTTGTTTCTTCATTCCTTCGTGACCCCTCAGGGTTCTGGGACCTGAGTCGTGCAGAGCACAGCTTGCAGTTCCATTCACACACTGCCTCTACATCCACCAAGATGTGAGGAGCTACCACCTGCTGTCACAGACTTGGCCCTCTTCAGCCACCATGCCTTCCTGCCATGATGGACTGCATCCACGTAAACCTCTCTTCCTTGAAGTTACTTCTGAAAGGTATTTGCTCCCAGCAATGTAAAAGTCGTTAGCAGTATTACTGTCTGATGAGGTCATGTTAGCACCAGTTGTGAACTGCAGCCAAACAACAAGAAAAAAAGGAAGGATTTTGAGTAGTGGAATATCAGTGAGTGTTGCCACTATGTGGTGGCTTTTCTTGCTACAAAATAATAATAATAATAATAATAATAATAATAATAATAATAATAATTAAAAGTGGCTGCTAGTAAACTCTCCACCTCATCTTAGTCCAGCGGTCAAGGAGTGGTAGCAGAGTATCTTCTGTTTGCACTCTTTAAGGATTCCTTCTTATCCCACACTTACACATCACTATGTTCACAATAACAGAAATCCAACAAATCCTCATTGTTCTCTATAAATACTATAAATAATGAAGTTCAAAATTATTACATTTCTAGATTACCTAGAATCCTTAACACAAATTTAACTTAATTATACTCAGTTCTTTCTCTTCTCTCTGTGAACAACTAAGCCTCTAAAACCACAATAATGAACAGTTACCATTTATTATGTAGAGAGATAATCATTAAATGAAATTGCTCTAATAAGATCTTTCTAATCCATCCGTGCTCTATAGAATTCATTATATAGAGAGAACCAGAGAATGCAGGCAGCAACTAAAAGCTGGGAGTGGGGGTTGTGGAGAATAACCCTTAGGGCATCTAGAAAGTACTAAAGCCTACTGACACCCTGACTTCAGCCACCAAGTCCTGGGTCGTGTCTCAGACGTCTAACCCACAGAACCATAGCCGTATTCAGCTGTTACTAGTCAATAAGCTTATGTAATCTGTTGCAGCAGGAACAGAAAACAATACTGTGACCCATTTGCCCAGAGTTCTGTCAGTTTGAGGAGGCAATGGGACTTACATGGGATACAGTCCTGTGGGTGCCATTTCCTGACATTGGAATATTTTATTATCTGTAACACAGACTGAAATTAAAATTCTGAACCCTGAAACTTTCTGGACACTGACATGATGTCACAAGTAGAAGATTTCTTACCTGACCTCATGTGATGGCTCACCATCAAAATACTAGTTCACTAAAACTAGAGTGTGAAATCACCATAGGCTCAGTGGAAAGACTATGTACAAAACAATAAATTTCACATTTAGACTTGATATCTCAGTGTATGTATGTAGATATCTCAGATCATAAAGAATATTTCAAATACTTCTGGCCCCGTGTATTTCAGATTAGTGACAGCCATCCTGTCTTTAAAACCATGACTCTTACATTTTAAACTCTATTCTTGTAGTCTAGAGACTGAAGTTTATGTGAAGCAATGTGTGGCATTTACAACACCACCTCTTGCTGACTTTCTACACAGAGTACGTAGTTAGAGTTCAAAGCTGAAGCATTATTATATAAGAGGTCTTTATAGAAATAGCAAGGTGCATGTCAAAATTCTGTCTCTGACCTTTTCTGCTCCTACATTGTTGGGCCAGCAATATTTCTAGCTAAAAAAAAAAATCTGAATTCCTATGCTGCTTTTGTAGATGAAGATTCTATGTTTGGCCCTGTAGAGAAAGAAAATGAATTATATAGACATACATATAATTCATATATAGTATAGATTATATGTGAAGGGATTTTCTAGTTCCATTGGATCACATGATTAGAAGCTACGTAGTCCTATAAGGCCTGTCTTCACTCTGGAAAGCTGAGAAAGCCAATTCCGACTCCATCCAAGAAAAGAAAGGCTCAGAAAAGAAGGAACCAAGGAGCCAGATAAGTCTGGCGCTGAAGACCTCGCAGCTCCCTGGAGAAGGCTGGGAGCAAATCTGCATTCAAAAGCTGTGAAATTTGGAGTCTGGTGTCTCCAGACCATGGCAGAAACAACAAACATACCTGCTTGGGATGACTCTAGCTTGGTCCCTCTGGAGGCCAGCAAATGTGCCCTTTGTTTCCTGCAGGTCTGCATTCTACAGAATGCAGTGGCTCTCAGTCAGAAGAGGTCTTCCCCCAGCTTACAGACCCACATGTCAATCATCTCTGGGAACACTCTCACAGGCACACCCAGAAATGTGCTTTACTGAGATTTTTTAAATTATTTTTATTAAGTGTGTATTTATGTGAGTATGAGCATGAGTATATAGTGCCCTTGGAAGCCAGTGGCATTGGTTCTGCCTGGAGCTGGAGTTACATAGAGTTGTGGGCTGCCCCATGTAGATTCTGGGAACTACACTCAGGTTCTCTAGAAGAGCAAGAAGTGTTCTTAATTGCTGAATCATCTCTCCAGCTCCTGATTTACTAGTATTTTAAGTGTCTCTCAATCCAGATAATTTGACAACCAGGATGAACAACACAGTCTTGGGCTGGATGACACCATGGCCCCAGGGTGGCAGCACAAGTTACTCAGATTGGTGTGGCCCTGGTGGTGGCATGGCCCTCGGGCACCAATGTGCCCCAGGCTTGGCTTGTATGTTACCTTGGCCCCATGTGGCAGCATAGGACACTCTGATCAGTAAATCTCCAGTGGTAATGTGGCACTTAGACACATGGCCCCAGGTGGCAGCCCAGACCCCTGGCATTGACATCACCTTCAATGGTATCATGAGCCACAGACATCAGCACAACCCTGGCTGCAGTAGGACAATGACCAGAGCTGCTGCTGATGGCCATGTCTGGGTCCATGGCCATGTTGGTGCCTGAGGGCCACTCTGCTGTGGGGGCTATGGCAATCTGGGTAGCCTACACTGCCACCTGGGGCCATGGTGACTACCTGGGACTATGTCTTGGTCCGTGGTCTACCACAGTCATGATGTCTGTGATGTCTGTGGTCCGTGGTGCCACCAAAGGCCACATGGATGCCTGGGGTCTAAGCTGCATCCTTGGTGTCCAAAGGCCATGCTGCCAGTGGGGCCATGATGTCATCTGAGCCAGGGCTGCTGTCAAAGGCCATGTCTGGGTCCATGGCCCTACTCCAGCCAGGGTCTGTGTTGATGTCCATAGCTCCTGAAATCATTGAAGGCAATGCCCATGCCATGGGTCTGGGCCACCACCTATTGGTATCCAAGGGTCTCACTACCATAGGATCCATGCCAATCTAAATGGCCCGTACAGCCACATAGGGCTGGCCCAGGCTGTTGCCATGGGCTATATCTGGGTTTGTGGCCCAGCCAGGGTCTGGGTTGATATCCATGGCCCATGTTACCACAGGGGGTCATAGAAACCATATATGTTGAAGTCTGAGGGCCGTGTTGACCCAGCCCTGTCTGTCAGTGGCCCCAGGATAGCTGGCCCTGCCCCTCACTAGACACTGCAGCAGAGTGCAGGCACTGCCCCCCCCATGGGACAGCTGACCCCAGCACTCAGAAGAGATGGTCCCTCCCCTCACCACAGGTATGGGAGAGCTGGCACTGATGGCATGGGCCTAGGAGAGCTGACTTTGCCCCTCAACTGAGTATCCCAATGTCCCAGACCAACCAGCTCAGCTACCACTCAGATCTACATCCTGGGCCTTGGGTTGGCCCACCCTAGTATCTGCCCCATCTATGACCTGCTGGAGTGTGCAAAGGGACTGGTCCTGTAAAGCAATAACCGCAGGTTCTCCATGACTCAGGGCAACAACGGGATATAGGAGAGAAGTTTCAATGAGGGCCTAGTGATGATGGTGTACCAGAAACCAGAGACCTTGAACCAGACCAATGACTCATTGCAATGAACATTTTGTGGGTAGGGCTGATTGGACAAAGGGGGTATACTGCATGCTCCCGATGCCACTAGGATGAGTGAAGAGGTGTTGGGAAGATGGAGGAGTGAGGTGGGGTTTTTGTTTGCTTGTTTGTTGGTTGGTTTTGTTTTGTTTTTAATTAATTTTGGAGTTCATACTGCAGGGGAGAGGGGTAGATATGGAGGCACTGCCAGTGAATGGGATCGGGGTGCATAATGTGAAATTTCCAGAGAATCAATAAAGAATTATATTTTAAATTAAAAAAAAAGATGAACCACAGGGGTGCCTAATGAGATTGTAAATTAAAATCTTAAAGTAAAGGTGCTAGGAAAGTTCTTTCAAAAGGATTATTTATCTGGAAAGCACTCTTTCTCCATTTCCCCTGCTCCCTACAAGGAGTAAAACAGCAGTTCTGTGATGGTGAGAAGAAAATCCAATGATGAAATCATGAGAGAAGCAGAATAGAAACCGTTCATTCAGAAAGTGAGAGCGGAAGATGTAAAGGATCCTAAGACTCCTTGGGACTGCCAAAGGCCGTTCCAGACAGCTGGCTAGATGTTCCGTGCTCTTCATCTTGTACGTGGAGTTTCTCTTCAAAATAAGATCTCACCACTAAAAAGAGCCAACTGCTGGTGCCGGAACAACAGAAGAATGAAGCTGACTAGAGGCCCCTTCACTGACAGCCTTCCCAAAATTAATTAAAAATGGAACAGAAATCAAAATATAAGATGCAGTTTATGAGCATGAACAGAAGACAATGGAACCCTAGATAACCTATGATCTGATGATTGAGTTTGGGGATGGGGGTGAAGAGGGTTTAACCCAGGGACTTGGATATGCTAGGCAAGCACTATAGCACTGAGCTTCAGACCCAAATTGATCATCACCTTTTAGATATAACATCAAAAGTACTGTGCACAAGAGAAACAATTAGTGGGGTTAGCTAGCCTGAAGAAACTATATGTGTAATCACAACTGCATGACATTCTGGAAAAGGCAAACCTTTGGAGGAAGTGTGGAGTTCTTGTATGCCTGAGGTTGTGGGGAGGGAGGGGTGAGTGGTCAAAGCACAGAGTGTTTTAGGGGCGGTAAAACCATTCTGTATGTTACCATAGTGGTGAAAACACATCATTATACATTTCTACAAATCCATATGATGTATAACACCAAGAAGAAGCCTATTGGGAGCTCCAGCTGCTGAGTGATGGATATGTCTGAGAGAGTTGTGCAACTTCATCAGACAAACCACTCTGCGGAGTATATTGATCATGGAGAAGTTCATACATGTAGGGAGGTAAAGAAATGTAGGACATCTTTTCACCTGCTGCTCAACTTGTTTGCGTCTACCAAGGCTCTGAAAAAGTCTATTGGAAAAAAACTCTGGGAACCTGAAACGTAAACTGCCCTCCACTTAACCAGACTCTTGAGCTACAGACTATTACTTGCAATAATCAGCACTGACAAAGTTCCATCTCTCCCTACAGATCATGTTCTAGAACTTCAACACCCAGCCATGTATGTAGCCATTCAGGCAATGCTGTCCCGTTATGTCTCTAGTCATATCACCAGCATAGTGATGGATTCCAGAGACTGGTCACCTACACTGTGCAGATCTACCACAGCTATGCTTTCCCCCATGCCATCGTGCATCTGGAAAAGGCTAAGTGGGACCTGACAGACTAGATCACGAAGATCCAGACAGAACATAGCTATAGCCTCACCACCACAGCCAAGCAGGAAATCTTGCACAACACCAAAGCAAAGATGTGCTATGTCACCCTGGATGTTGACCAAGAGATAAATAAAACTTTTTATTTATTATTTATTTTTAGATTTGTTTTGTTTTTTGTTTGATTTGTCACTTTGGGACTCAGGATTTAAAAAGTGAAGGTGACAGCAGTCGGATGGAGTAAGCATCTCCAAAGCTCTACAATATGGTTGAGGACTTTGCACATCATTTTTCTTTATTTGTTTTCAATAGTCATTCCAAGTAGCCATGAAAGAAATGGCTACAGGAGGTCCCTTTTCCTCCCAAAAGCCACCACCAGCACCACCACCCACTTGAAAGGATGGCCTAGTCCACACCTTGACTCCATCTATCATTGCTTTTATGCAAATTATGCAAAATTTTGTTTAATCTTATGCCCTAATACGTTTTTAGTTTTGTTTTTATTTTGGACAGTTAGCCATTGTGACCTCCCTTTTCTGTCTCTCCCATGCATGGCAACTCCAGATGTATGAAAGTTTTCAGTCCCCCTGGGAGTGAATTGAGGTATAGAAGTAGCCAGGGCTTGCCTGTTCACTGACTTGAGACCAGTTTAATAAAAGTGCACACATTACAAACAAAAAAAGAATATCACATTTCCTTAGAATGAACTACAGTGACCTTCTAAATAGGTTTGAAAACACACCTGCCTTTCCTAAGAAAGCTTGGGAATGGTTAGGCTCTCTTGTTTGTGCAGAAATTCTAAACTCCACAGGGTATATCACACCAGTTTCCCATGAAGCCAGATTCTAAGCCTGAGTGTGTCTATCACAGGCAACACAACACCTGCTTTAAGAAGAAAAAAAATCACACCATGCATGGTCACCATGCAAGCCTGTCACTAAATCCCAGCACTTGGGACTATGAGTTTGA
Source organism: Peromyscus melanophrys (assembly GCA_902168415.1). Classification (NCBI taxonomy): domain Eukaryota; kingdom Metazoa; phylum Chordata; class Mammalia; order Rodentia; family Cricetidae; genus Peromyscus; species Peromyscus melanophrys. The sequence continues at coordinate 23,112 of CABHPR010158199.1, read as the reverse complement.
GGCTAGCCTGGGCTAATAGTGAGAGCCTGTCTCAAAAAAAAAAAAGATAAAAGTATTTGTAATTTGGTCAAAGTAAGATATTAAAAAAACAGCTAGTAACAGGGAATATACATGGACTTAAAAATAAATTTAAGGAATCCTAAAATGCAGTTCTGTGTAACCTCTCTCTCCAGATTTTCATCTTTTTAGCACAAAAGATCTTTGATGAGCAGAAGTCAATCCAATTTTTCCCCTCTCCAGAATACACTGGAAGATAATATCACCTATGTTCCTGTTTCTAGGGATTTGGGCAACTATAGCATAAGTTGCTGTGGAATGTCATTCTGTATGCTATGAATGTGTGTTGCTCTGATTGGCTGATAAATAAAATGCTGATTGGCCAGTAGCCAGGCAAGAAGTATAGGCAGGATAAGCAGACAAGGAGAATTCTGAGAAGAGGAAGGTTGAGTCAGGAGTCACCGGCCAGACACAGATGATAAGGCAGAACTGAGAAAAGGTACCAAGCCATGTGGCTCAACAAAAAGAAGAATTATGGGTTAATTTAAGTGTAAGAGCTAGTCAGTAATAAGCCTGAACTAATGTCCATACAGTTCATAATTAATATAAGGCTCTGTGTGTTTATGGAGGTCTGAGAGGCTGTGGACCAGGTGGGACAAAGGAAAACTTCCAACTACAATAAATCTACTGTTTGCTTCCATTTCCTGACTTAACCTGCAAAGACATCTTCTGACTGCCACTGTTATAGCTGTGAGGGGTAATGATTGCTCCCTCTTCTCTTCCCAGGGTTGGATACTTAGGTTGCAATTTTTAGTTTTCATTTTGGTTAACAGTTAACTATAAATAACATAGTAAACACATATTTCTCATTACATTGATTTTCCACAGGAGTGCTTGAACATGTTTTTGTGACATAAGCATTTTAGTACCTAAACATATTTTCTGCTGCTTGGTAGATTGCTTCTAAAAGATGAAAATCAATAAACACAACCATAACAACAATGCAAATTTGTTCTAATATTGTGCTAAAACATTTCCCTTTTCATGAGTCCCATTACATGACCCAGAGTAGCAGACTATGAAATGATTGATAGATGATAGATAATATATAGATTCTTCTGACTTTTCCTGATTCTACCTACCAAGTATTTATTTTGCATGTCAGTGCCAAATCTGACAAAGATATAAAAGAGGAACACGTTTGTGCTTATAGAAAAACAACTGTGATTTAGGAAGTTGCAAGAAGACCTGGAAGTACTCATAAGTCATAAGTGCTGACTTGAACATTTTTTCCAAGTAATTGCCACATTAATTATTGGAGTACATTGACTCATGCAACAAAATTTCAGTGCCAACTATGGATTAGACACTTCATAAGTCACTGAAGAATAATTAGTGATCCAAAATGAATGTGATATTGTGGAGACTTTAAGAAGCATCTCTAAGACTATAACAGACAATCTAGTCTTGAGTCAAGACAGACTTCAGAATATGACATCTGTGGTGGGGTTTAAAGGAAATGGATATTGAGTCATGTAGAGAAAGGCAAGAGTTAGGGTGTTGTTTGCTGGGTCCTAATGGCTCCCTCGGGGGAGGGGGTGAGAAGGCGCAGCATCAATGGCACAGACGCCAGGAGTCAGGTAGGCAAACAGCAGACTTGTTTATTCAGCAATGGGAGAGTCTTATATACCCTCCTCCCAGCACCCAGGCTGCTTCTCAATCTGGTGACATTTTGTGGTTGCCCCTCATTGGCTAGGCATGATCAGGACCTCTGACAGCACCTCTTGCTAGGCCCTCAGGCAGACTCCAGGTTGGCTCATCTCTTGGCTTTGTAGGCCTTATCTTCCTACAAGGGTATATGGTGAGTGACATCCTGGGTAGGACAAATGATGTACCTCAACCTTTGCAATTGCTAACTAGACAAAGAGAAAGAAATCCAGAACAGAGGAGAAAATACAAATTACATGGTTTCTAATAAATGGATCACATGGCCATATGACCATATGATTCAAGTAGTTATAACATGCTTAATGTTATATTACAAAAACTTTGCAATTAATTACCATAATTATATATCTATTAACATGGTTTTAATTTTACTAAGTCCTATATGAATTAAATATAGAAATGTTTTCTTTCTTTTTTTGTTTTTCTTTTTTAATTTGTTTGTTTTGTTTTTCAAGACAGTGTTTCTCTGTGTAGCCCTGACTGTCCTGGAACTCAATCTGTAGACCAGGCTAGCCTTGAACTCACAGATCTGTTTGCCTCTGCCTCCCAAGTGCTGGGATAAAAGGCATTTATGCCACCACCACCCAGCTAAAATATATTATTTAACATAAATTTTATAAGAAAATTATAAGGATGTATCCCTTTGTGTGTGAGCTTTGAGTTACACCATTCAAAAGTTCTTGAACCATGTACTTATTACAGGATGTAAGAGAAATCTTACACTGGTGAAATCGCTCTCTGCTTTGCAGTCCTTACCACTCTTCTTAACCCCTTCCTGTAAACTTTGTCTCTGTATGGTCCATTTCCAAAACAGCATTTTTCCATAGTGCTTTGAACGTGTTGAGAAATAAGCTAAATGGATCATGTGTGCATGTTTGAGCCTGCAATGCATTCATGAATGATAGGCGTTTGGGCAGATGTGTGTGGAGCCCAGAGGTTCACTTCTAAGAGTTTCCTCAGTCACCCTGCACTTTCTTTTTTGAAAACATCTCTCACTGAACCTTGAGCTCCTCAGTAGAACTAGGCTGGCTGTTCAGCCAGCCCCAGGGACCTTCTTGTCCCTTCCTCTCCAGTGCTGAAATTACAGGTGTCCACTGCCCTACCTGGCTTTTTACGTGGGTGTTGGGTGTTTGGGTCCTCATGCTTTCACAGTGTAATTGGTCTTCTCAGTCGTGAACTTGGTGAGATTTAGAATCATCTTGGAGATGAGCCTCTAGGCATGCATGTGAGGGCACATCTTGATTGGGTTAGCTGTGGTGGGAAGACCACTGTACTTTCCATTCTTCTCTGAGCTGGAATCACGAACAGTGAAAATAAAGTGGTGCCAGCATTCATTGCTCTCTGCTCCCTAACTATGGATTCAATGTAAACCCCTCCCTCAAGCTCCTCACACATTGACTTCCCCTCAATTGTGGTAGACAATACCCTCAAACTGCCAGCCAAGGTGAGCACTTTGACCTTTAAGTTCATTTATCAGAGTATTTTACCACAGCAGTAGGAAAAGAGAATAAGACATGTAAGTGCTTCACTGAATGAACTTCCCAAGGCCCCTCAATTTTTTTAATTGAGTAGAATAAAAGAAGACATCATAGAAAGTGCCCTTTCAGAGCCGGGCGGTGGTGGCGCACGCCTTTAATCCCAGCACTCAGGAGGCAGAGGCAGG
>CABHPR010158199.1:0-19624 GCA_902168415.1 Peromyscus melanophrys | reverse complement strand
AAGGAAGGAAGGAAGGAAGGAAGGAAGGAAGGAAGGAAGGAAGGAAGTGCTATTTCAGGAGCTGTTTTAGCTATACAAATTCATAGCATGGATGAAGTAACTGAGAAATACAATTCTTGCGAAAATACATGAGAAGCACTGGCCTAGAAGCGTCTATGCTAGAAGGGTTAGTAACACTTCCAAGAAAGTATTTTTTTCCCAGCATACATGTGATCAGCGCTGTTTGAATTTGTCTAACTGTTATGAAAGGCAACACCAAATGAGGTCTAAGGAATGTCCATTCAACTATGGAATCTAGACAAAGCTAAGCCTCATTAAGACGGAATGCTTCATGTGACTTTGCTAATCCCACTGACTCTAAAATGCTGCCCTTCACTAAAACAGGTAGGAAGGGTTTATCAGATGAGGCATCTGTAAAAATAAAGTAGCTAACTTACTACACCACTCTGGGAGTTGAATCACATCCAACCATAGATCCTTTAACATCTGTAATATAATAAAAAGAAAGAAAAGCAGCAGTTCTCATAACCAATTCAAGTAATGCCCTACTAAGAAACTATCAAGCATGTGTGTGGCAAATGAAAACATTCTGTTTAGTTTTGAGTCCTCTTTTCTGTGTCCTATGACAGAGAAGTGAGTGTCTGAAGTGGTGGAACTTGGATCAGTGTGAAAGAACTATCCAGCACCTATGGCATTTCCAGGGGAAGGGCTCCTATGGGTTATAAGCCAAGGAATATGGGTAACTCAAGTCTGTGCATCTGAAATCGAAAAATAAGGAAGACACATCAACATTGCTCTATACTACAATGGATTAGCACAGAAAAAAATTAGTAATTGGCCACTGTATAAACTGAGAATAAGAAGGAAGATAGCCAAGTCTCCCACAATAGTGATTTTTGTCCTAAAGATCTTTATCAGCAAATATTCAATTCATCCTCTTTAGAAATATTTTCACTGACTGTCTCTGCTGCTACCACTTAAAAATCTCTGCTCTATTTTGTAACAAGAGGTATTTAAATGTAAGCATCTAAAGCAGATGACAAGAGGAAAAATTACCACCCAAGAAGCCTAGTGAGTAAATTTTGCAAACTCATAGTCACCCCTTGAGGAGAGCAGAGTAATTTAACTGGAGAGGATGCTGGTTGAAGGGAGATCAATATGTAATTTTAGCTAGATTGCATCCCTATTGTCCTTTGGGCCCATGCCAAAGAAACATTCTACCTAGCTTGGGACAACGGGTCAAACCAGGAACGTTACTTTGCACTTGAGAGGAAAAATGAAGCCAGGTACCAACAGTAAGCTGAGCCATCCTGGGATTCCATTAGAGTATCAATCATGAATAAGATGAGATGCAGTTGCTGTGGCTGTGACATCATTTTACCATCTCCAAGCTTCCCTGGGCAGCTTCACTGATACACTTATGGTGCAACCACTCATTTTCCATTATGATTTTTATCTTAAACCTTAAAGCAAATTTGTCTTAAATCAATTCTACATTATACCAAGTATCATTAGTTGGGGGTGGGGGAACGTTTTAAATACTGACTGGTATTAGTACCACAGAAAATCCTAAACCTTTCGTTTCAGAAGACTACTTCAGGGAACTGATTAGTCTGCCAAGACTATTGTCTACTAAAAAAAAAAGAATCATTTTAAATCAAAGCCACTCTCAGAAATTAGGAGCCATTGTCTAAATATAAATACTGTTGTCCTTGAAGACAGATAAATAGGTAAGATTTGTGTTGTCAAATCAGTTTGTTATCACCAATTCAACTTTAAATTTTATTTTATTTTGAAACACTTGTTTTTTATTTTGTGTTTCATTTCAAGGTAACAGCCTTACACTTTGGAAAAGCCCACAGATTTCTAAAAAAAAGTATTGTTTAAAAATTAGTGTCTTCAAGGTCACAGATCCTATTACTAGAAGGTGTGCATGTCTATATGTCTGAGTGTGGGTATGAGTGCCTGTGTGTAGTGTCTGTGTTGTTGAATATTCAAGAAAATTAACCACACAAATGATTCACTGATGGCTGAGGCTGGTCTGAGGTAATCCAGTTTTCCTGACGTGCAGGGTTGAAGAAATTAAGCCTAAGGCAATCCACCCACAGCATTTTTTTTATTGTAGGCTATTGATGACATGATTACTTCAGGGTGATGAGAGAACAACCACTGAACAAAATGGAAGAAGAGGCCATCCGTGTGTGAGATCCGTGACAGACTGACAACAAAAAATCAACTCTAAAAGAGAGAAATGCCGAGGACAGCAGAGCCAGTCAACCCAAGTTCTAATTAAATCTGGTCTTACTACTGCCTGCTTTGTGGTTGTGTTCAGTTTTGAAGGTCAGTTTGAGTTTTATTTTCTATTTTACTTTTATTTAAAATATTGTAACACATATATGCAAATAGAGTTAGCCTTCATAATCAAGAAAACGGTATGTGTAATCATATTACACTCTTTGTTTTCACTACCAGGAAATTAGGACTGAATTTTTCTCTTTAAAGATTTACTTATTTTTATTTTATATATATGACTATCTTACCTGCATGCATGTCCATGTACCTGCAATTTATGAGGAAGCCAAAGAAGGGCATTGGATCCTCTGGAAATGTAATGAGCTGCCATGTAGGTACTGGGAATCCAACCCTGGAATCAAGCAATCAGTGCTCTTAACCACTGAGCCATCTCTCCAGCCCTAGGATCAAATTCAACCACAAAAAAAAATGTGGTTCAATAGCCCATACTTCTATGTTCATTTTAATAATATACAAGTTTCCACTTTGTCTGTGTGTGGTTATTTAATATATATTCATGACAACTTTTTCTAATTTCAATTATAAAATATAGATTACTTACAAAATAAGATGAGGAATGATTTGCCTTGTAAAACAAATTGTATATATACAAAATAATGATAACTTTCTCAGAAGCCTCACAGAATAAACATAAACCAGGAAAACTGAAATGATTAAAGTTATTTTATAAAGCAGAAATTTTTATTTCAGAAAGTGGTGTTCTGTTCATTTTCCAAATAAATGGAAGTCATTGTCATATTTTTATATAATCAACCAGAAGAAGCAGGAGTTGGTCTCATATGATTTTTAATGATCTATATAGAATCCAAATTACAAAACTAACAGAATTGATAACCTAAGAATTACTGCAAAGTATCTCATATATGCAGCTCATTTTGTTTTTTCTGACTCGGGCCATTTAATTTGACTAATCTAATTAATTTGTACCAAAATATGTCAGCTCTGTTGCATTAAGTTTTGTATTAAATCATTTGACTGCTTGCCAGAGGATATCTTTCTCTAGAATTGCATTTGTGGAATAAATACATAGTGCCTTGTACACATGTTCACCACTCTGATGGACATTTGTTTCCTATCTATCCACACTCTGAAGATCATAATGCATTCCATACTTAAAAATACATGTTGTACAGTTGACAAGTACTACAAGGTCAAGTTCAATGGTGTGTGTGTGTGTGTGTGTGTGTGTGTGTGTGTGTGTGTGTGTGTGTGTGTTTAAATTTTAAATTTCCTTAGAACCTCAACCCTGAAAAGCTGTGCATGGTCAATGAGGCAGGTAGAATGCTAGCCAGAGTTTGACTTCGTGAACAAGGACTAGTAGCTGTAATTTCTTTCAGAACATTAACGAGAAAAATATTTTGATGTTGTTTTTAACGTATTCATGATTCACACATCACAGAATGATTGGTTTTAGTTTAGCAGTGACAAGAAAGTACACTGAAGATAAGAAGAGCTTCCTTGGATCTTTGAGAGTTCAGATCTAGCTACTGGAGCTCCTTGTCCACTCCATATTAACACTCCAGATTGTCAGGATGGTCACTTAGATTTGCAGTTCTCTTAATAGCACGAAAATAAGCTTGGGTAAGGATGTAAAGAAATCAGAAGGTCTAGACAGCAAAACAGAGATTCTTTGAACTTTGCCTTTTTCTTTAGTGAGTCCCTGTCTGCCCAAAATTATCTATATGTGGGACAGGGCATGCTATTTCAATCAGTCTGCATCATCCACATCTGCCTAAGACTCAGCCAGACTACACAGCATCTGTGTAACCACACTGCTGTATTTGCAGGGCTCGTTGTAAATTATGCGTTTATTATGTACCTGTAGAAAATCACTTGTAAGTCAAAGGCCATAGGTATTTTCTCCTGTCATATTTTCGGAATTATATGCCAATGACAAATTCAAAGTGCCAATGACAAATTCAAGATCAATTTTAAATACTTTTAAAGCATACAACTCTTTTCAAAACATATTTAGGATTTATTTTTATTTAATGACAACTATGCACTTACAGGTGCATTTTTCATGGCAGCATTCCCTAATGTAAACTGGCCCCTTAGGGTTAAAATTACGAGAGTATCTCAGAGATCTGCTGCATCTTATCAATCAATCAGCCATCTTCTGAGAATGTCTTCTGATGACATTCTCACCATCATCACCTATCATTGGGATGCTCTTTGGTAAGTCTTTATATGGAAAGCCAGTACGAGCTGGTGAATGGGGCAACTGAAATATTAAAAGTCTAGGGGAGCCGGGCAGTGGTGGCGCATGCCAGTAATCCCAGCACTCGGGAGGCAGAGGCAGGGGGATCTCTGTGAGTTTGAGGCCAGCCTGGTCTACAGAGCTAGTCCAGGACGGGCTCCAAAGCTAAGGACAGAGAAACCCTGTCTCGAAAAACCCAAAAAAAATCAATCAAGAAATCAAAAAATAAAATAAAATAAAAACTCCAGGAGCAACATTTGCCGGGCGGTGGTGGCGCACGCCTTTAATCCCAGCACTCGGGAGGCAGAGCCAGGTGGATCTCTGTGAGTTCGAGGCCAGCCTGGGCTACCAAGGGAGTTCCAGGAAAGGCGCAAAGCTACACGGAGAAACCCTGTCTCGAAAAACCAAAAAAAAAAAAGTCTAGGGGAATGCAAACCACACTGAAAATGAAGACAACCTTCAAACACTGGTTTATTATGTAAGAATATAAGAATATAAGAATATTGGAGAAAAACAAAGCTCAGTGTTTAAGCTTCCATACTGAAGATCAAAGGACTCAAATAAACTTAAATGAGAAAGAAGAACCTATTCTGCATATTCTCTTATCCCCACATGGAATTCTCTCATTCTCATTTCGTGAGAGATCCATGAAGAAGGATCTCCCTAGTCTTGGAAGTAGTGACTTAATAGTTTTTAGTTCATAGATTGTGTTAAATTATTGTAGCATTTACATATAGCTGTCATTCAACCACTTTGATCCTTTTTCTGGGTTGGATTATTATAATGACAAAACATTATTTAACAAAATAAATAAACGATTGAGTGGATAAGATTAAAACTCCAGAAGAGCAGAGATTTTGCTTTAGTGACTGACTACAAGTCATGCACATAAGTGTTCATAAGAACAAGTCATTTCTGTCACTCCCTTTGGTGCATATCTTCTTCCTGAGGGACATATGATGACAAAAAGATGCATGTGGGAACTTTAAAACTTAAGACTTACATGTTCTTCATGCTTGTCTTTCAATTCTTTCCAGTCTGGCTCTAAAACTCTGGCAATGACTTTAAAAAGATTTCAAGAAAACTACAAGAATCATGCATCTTTGTGAAATGCTGACATGCCCTTGATCATTATTCCCAGTCCTATGCTGCTGTGATCACAGAATGCCTTAGAAGACAGGACTGGCTTCTGAGTGTGACAGCCTGAGTTAGTTCTCCAGTACAAGATCCTTACTTTGCTACATAACTGCTCCAGGACTCAGCTACATCACCCACGCAATGCAGATAACAGAAATCCACTTTTTGGTTATTGGAACTTTAATGAGATAATGAACACACAAGAACGCCATCTATAGCAGTTAGTACCCCGGAAATGCTCTTTCTGCTATCAATACCCATCTGTAATGCCTAAACTATTACTGATCAGGGCAAGGCTACATATGAGAAAATAAAGCTTCACATGTCGGTAGATGGGACCTTTAGACTTAGCCTCATCTTAGTATTGACTGTACCAGTTAAATCCTGAACCTCTGCAGGCCACTATACTGTAGCCATCATGTTTCCAGGTCACGAATGGCCTTCCAGCTTTTGTCCCTACTGGAAATGCTTTCTCGGATAAGAGTGAAACACTGTTTATTTCCTAGGACTGAATTGTAACATAGCTCTTGTTAATTATCTCTCGACTGTGGCAGGAATTTTGTACTCTCCTCACATCCTTAAATGATGGCCAGCGTCCTGTTCCAAATAAACTAATTACTTGAACTTTGACTCTGAGTAATGTTGCTGTCAAGAACCTCTTATTGTGATCACCAGTTGGGTTTCATAGTTGCCATGGTAGATAATGGCTTTCTATAACAATATATAATCTTAGCAACAATTAGAGAAGTATATTGTTGAAGTCTTAGAATTTTTATTATAAAAATATGCAATTGAAATTTATAAGTCAAAGTATGCACACCTGAAAATCATCTCAAAATTCTATATGTAAGCCAACTATTTGAAACTCAAGGTGCATTTTCCCATGTTGGTTCAACACTGGATTTAGTACTCTTGTTTAACAGCCACACATACACACACACACACACACACACAAACACACACATGTATGTAAGACACATGTTTGACAGTGCACTATAGTTATGCAAGGTGTTAACATTGTATAGAGTAAATAAAGAAAGCATGGAAATTCCTATATATTTCTTTGAAAATTCCTGAAAACTTAACATAATTTCATAATAACAAGAAAAAAGATATTAATGAGTTAAAGCACCTCCAGAGGATAGACAAAATAGTTAGAAATTGAATGTAATTATTCTTGAAAAAGAAAACGGGAAAAGAACCCATTAAAGACTTCATTATTGTTCAGATATATTATTATATAAATTGCATAGCATATACAGTATGTATTATATTCACTATATATATAAAATTGTTGAGCATAGAAGTGAGATTAACATTATTCTGGAAAGAACCAAATCTGAAAATTAAGAACAAAGTACAGTAGTTCAGGATAGGCAGCTCAGTGTGAGGTAAGGCTTTCTGAAAGCTCTCTGATGAAAATGGAACCATCACATAATAAACTGACATTGGGTGTGCACAATCAAACTTGAATGGCTAATTTTCAAAAACATCGCTGGAGTGAATTCAGAAGAAGAAACAGTAAAATGGATTTTTAAAGTATTTTGAAAAAAAAATCCCTCCAGCTATCTTCTTCTCTGACTATAAGAGTTTGTTTATACATATTCTGCCCACCTCGTACCCATCATCCCAGATTCAGAGGAATTTTCCATAATGGGAATAATAGTAAGGGACCAAGAGTTGCTTTCCTGAATTATCTATAAATTATGAAGAGTAACACACTTATGCTGAAATGATGGGAAACATGTAGCAAAGTATGTTCCAAGAAGAGAGCTGTTCACTCAGAACAAGAAGTATGATAGAGTTAAGAAGAAGACATTATATTGCATAGTTGTTTAGTCTTCGATATGGAATTTTGAACCAATTTTCAGATGTGCATACTTCAACTTCTTATAAAGTTCAATAGCAAGGTTCTCCAAGTCCAAACAGTACAAAAACTACCAAAGGTGTTGGAAACACTATTCTATTGCAATTGCAGTATATCAGATGTATAGTGAATCACAGACTGTTTAAGACAGAATGGATCATAATGTCTATCTAACCCCAACTGGAATTTCCAGACCAGCACTGTTCTACAATGTCTTGTTTAATCTAAACAAAATACAGCTTATAGCAGTTATACTGCAAAGAACACCAAGACAGATGAGACATGCGTCAATCCATGTCCAGAGTAGCTAGAAATACAAAATCAGACAAGGAAAGTGCATTAATGGCATGAGCTACCATCTTGAAGACTGCTTCTGAAAGGCATGATTGAAACATCATCATTTTAGTTCATTGAGGTTTTCATTTTAGCTTTGAAAGGACACACAGAGACCAACATGAGAAAGTGTTTTCAGTGTATGCTCTTGGTGTGAGGATCAGCCTTGCAGAAAAACAGCCTTTTGTAACTATCTGCGAGCAAGATTCAGATGGAAAGGATGTAGCCAGGGTAGGAGTAGAAAAAACAAAGTCACCAGCCACTAAGCGCTGAGAAGCATCAGAGTTAGTGGAGCTACAAGTTGCATGAGAGTTCTTAGTGCAGACTCCCCAAACACCAGTACTGTAGCAACAAACTACATCCTGTAGTGTTAATAAGAACTGTATTGCAAGTTAATGAGTAGCCTTAAATACTGGTGTATTTAACTCTTACCCAGAAATATATAATAGTATTTACATAATTTATATTTAAATAACTGTGGAACTTACCCATATCTCCAGCTCACAGTAACACTGAGGCTCACTTTGATTCATTTCCACTACACTTCTTATATTATTATATTACTATAATTATATATATATATATTTATAATTATCATTATTATATCAGTATTTCCTAGAGACTGGAGGGACAAACATTTTAAAAACTGTATCTGGACATCCACAGCCCAGTAAAGCTGATTGGACAAAAGGGTACACTGTGTGGCACACTGTGGCTCTCAATGCCACCAAGACAAATGAAGAGTTGTTGGAGAGGCAGGAAAAATGGAGGAGGGAAGTGGGTGATTTGTTTGTTTTTATTTGTTTGCTTACTTGCTTGCTTGTTTTGGTTTGCTTTCATTTGGTTTTTTTTACTTTCTTTGTGGGGATGCTGCAGGGGTGAGGGGAGAATATGGGGAGATTGGGAGGTGAGTGGAATTAGGGTGTATGATGTAAAATCCCCAAAGAATCAATAAAGAAATTATGTTAAATAAAAGAAACAAGCTAATAAACACATTGCAAAATAAGTGAAAAATTATTAGTAATCTAAAAAAAACATAAAAAAATGTATCTGAACCTCCCAATACATACAGGCTTTCTTTACTGTAAATTCCCTGATTGAAGTTTCTCTTTGACCAGTGACAAAAAAATTTAATGATTTCCTAAGCATCTTTCATTTTTAGACTGATCTAATTGTTTAAAATTTTTTATTGAGATACTATAAGCCATTTCAAAACACAAATAATTCATACTTCTGAGGTGAGGAAAAATTTTAAAAATTGCCCAAGACTGGCACAAAGTCATTGTCCATAATTGATGGGAAAATACACATACACCTGTAAAACGCCTATAGATACACAATACCTACTATTATACACATGTACAAATGCACATAACTTCTTTTAAATTGACAACCAACTGTGATCTGTCAGCCATGCTTCCTGTTTCCCTATACTGTCTACCTAGTGACATGGCCCTATATTGAGTAGGTCCTTTGAGAGTTGGAACTCAGCTGCCCACAGCAGTGTCTTCCTGAGACTCAGACACCTAACTCTATGTCCTCTATTGCGTCTTGTTTATTAGTACACAAAGAGTAATAAAAAGCCAAATTAATTGGGTCATCTTATTGACTAGAAGCATAACGGTATATTGGATTATCCTCTACGTCTAAGTTACATTGCCAACAAGACGATTTTATCAGTGCTACGCAGATTAGGAAGGGGATGTCAAGAAATGCAGACATTACAACCCCTGAGATCCTGTCTTGTCAAGCTGACATTCATCAAAATTCTAGAAACCAAGGTTACCAGAAAATACATTTAAGCGTCTAGCCCATATCCTGTGCCCCTCTTCAGTAACTGATTCTGTTTCCCAGCATCTCAACTAACTAGTCTTTCCTTGATGGTAAGAAAACACCAGATTCCAAAGGAAGTTCTGTCAACTTTTTGGAAAAAGAAAAGGGAGATCATTTTCATTTGTTTGGGGATGAACATAGAATTCATAAAACAAGCCATGACTAGTGTCTCCAAAAGTGTTTCTGAATAATGAAGTTTTAACAGTCTATCAGCAACATTTGCCATAATGTAAAATCTTCCATTCTGTAGATGCCTCCAGACGGTCCTAATCTTGCCTCTTGTCAAGACCACTTCCAAAGTGGGAAAAGCTGTGATATTCTCAGGCATCTCCTAGTGTGCCCGAGATCTTCTGCAGCTTAAAAATGCTTAGTTTCTCTAGAAGAAGCCAGCAGCACCACATCATTTGAAACACCAAAAAGCTCAGAAGTTGGTACGTCAGAGAGAGAGAGAGAGAGAGAGAGAGAGAGAGAGAGAGAGAGAGAGAGAGAGAGAGAATAGATGTGTCTGAATAGTAGGTGACTTTAAAATACTTGATTGGTGGTTTTAAGTCTGGCCAGCAATAAACTAAAACTTTTGCATTTCTTGACATCCCCTTCCTAATCTGCATAGAGCCGATAAAACTGTCTCGTTGGCAACACTACCTTAGATGGGGAGGTTAATCCATCATACCATTATGCTTCTAGTCAATAAGATGACCCAACTAACTCTGCTTTTTATTACTCTTTGTGTACTAATAAATCACCTTGACTTGTACAAAGAAAAAGGAAAAAGTGTGAGAGATCCCACACACGCACATGTTCAATAGTGAAACAAAAGAAGTCAGTTCATTCAGGGAGAGTTGATGAGAACTGGATCAATAGAAGTACCAAAGGAGAAGCAAACCTGATATATAACACTGATAGGAAAGCCAGATGGAAACAGGAAAGGCCTTTAGACACAGAGTCGCTGCCTTGTCCCAGACTGGAGCCATTCAGATGCTGAAGAAGAGGAAATCCAAGTAGACTGAGTTTAAGGGAGTTACTCCTGCAAGTTAACTCTTCCATGGTTGGAACAATGAGAACTCTGACTTTTTTCCTCTAGCTAAGTCCCTGACATTTTTACAACCCTGTTTTACTTTAGCTGTATCTATTCCCTAAGACTTAGGTCCCTATGTCCTCTTTCATAGGAGATGGAATCTTCTCTTACAGCCAGATCCCCATCTCAAATGCTTTTAGCAATGAAAATTCTGAAATAGCTTCATATCGTAGACTCTTTCATCTGGAATTCTTTATAATGTGTATGAAGACTTTTTCCACTAAAACCTCCTCCTCTTCTCTTTAGACTTGAATGTTTTCCATTCTGACTGTCAGTCATCAGTCATGTGGAACTGGCTTAGCAGGTATGCAGAGATACAAGAGAGATGATAACGTGGACACGTCCATGAAAGATGCTGAGTTCCAGAAAGATACTGAGTCAAGTGAATTCTAATTTGCAGTAGAGAGCTGATGATATTGGAGATACTGAGTGGAGAGGCTGGCCTGTGGCTCAGTCCCCAAAGCTAAGTGCCTCTACAGTCCCAATCTGGAGCCCAAAGCCTGGAAGACTTTTACAGAGCCACTGAGCCCATGGTGGAGACCTAGAAACACTGGTCCTAATGTCAGTGAAGGAAACAGCAGCAGCAATGGGGGGGCAGTCACTGCAGCAAAGGCAGAACAGCCTTCCTTCTGCTCTGCACTATTTTATCTGGGCTGCTACCAGAATGTACCACCCACATGGGTTTCCCCGCATCAATCAAGACAAGCAGAAGAATTTTTCAGATGACACTCCCTATTGAGGTGATTCTAGTCTGTGGCAAGTTAGCATTAAAACCAACCCTAATAGTATTGAAAGTGCTACCAAAGGTGACTCCACTACACCCTTCTTTGCCAGTTCTGTAGCTTCACAGACTTCTGTCCCTGGTGGTGTGAGCACAATAAGCATTCATTCATTTGTTTGCTTTTAACATTTGACTTATTGCCACATAAAACATTTTTTATTCAGTTCAAGTTATTTGTGTATTAGGCTGCGATTAATCACATCACAACTTTTTATTAACATGACTAGAAGTTGTTATTTAATGTGTTTTCACCTGATGTCAGGATAGTCAAGAAGTAAAGTCAGTAAACACATAGTAAGCATAGATTCAAAGGAGCAACAACGACTCAGAAAGAAAACGTCTCACAAGAAATGACAGAACACAGTGACAGAGACTATTTTAAACTGCTAAAAGGAAATAATTCTCAGCTTCTAATGCTATAGGAATTAATCCTTCAAATACAGAGACGAAATAAAGATGACGGTCCAGTAAATAAAAGCCATAATTTCTTACTTAGATCCAGTGAGAAACTCACTGAAATAAACCCTAAGTAGCTATCTCTGAAGTGTGGGTAAGTATGATAAAAATTCAAGAAGAGAGGCTAGAATACGGCTCCATAATTAAGAGCACTTACTACTCTTGCAGAGAACCTGGGTTCAGTTCCAAGCACCCACATGGCAGCTCACCACCCAATTCTAGGTGACCTAACACCCTCTTCTGACTTCCGTATACACCAAGCACACACATGGTGCACAGATATACATGCAGGAAAATCGCTCATACACATGAAATAAAAATAAACAAATCTAGAAAATGGGAACCAACTCAAGAACCAAAAACAATGTGAGAATGAAGGGCAAATGCATGTGACTACAACTGAATGTAACTTGATGGCAATAACTTCTTAGATGGAAAGGGCATATACAATTAAAATGTAGGGCAGAAATAATGTAAAAGGACTGTGGAGGTCAGTACAGCATCACAGGATTCCAGCAATTTTAGAAAAAAGATAAAGTTAGAGGCTGGAGAGATGTCAGTCAAGTGTTTGCTGTACAAGTATAAGGGCCTGAATTCAGATCCCCAGCACTCATTTACAAAGCTAGCCACTGTGGCTGGAACACACCTGTAATTCCAGCACTGGGGAGGCAGAGACAAGTAGATCCCCGAGGCTTACCTTCTACCCAGTCTAGCCAAATTGGCAAGCTCTACATTCAGTGTATGACCCAATCTTTAAAAAATAAGTGGAGAACAGTTGAAGTAGACCCGTGGTATCAATTTCACACATGTGCACACATATATATGCATGTGTACCCACAAATACAAACACATACGTGAACATGTTCATAGCTACATTCACACAAAAAGAGAAAAGTGATAAAGTTAGCAGGTGGGAATAGAGCATACTAAACCATATTATAATCTTCCATGTCAGAACCACTAGAAATAAGGTGATAGAATGTATAGTTAACCAATTAGCAAAGGGAAAAGGCAACGTGTGCACACATTCTACACAGACGTATCCAGTTAATGGTCATTGAATTTTTAAATAAAAAAACTATTTTACTATAGTTTATGCCACCTAAGAAACAGTAACATGAACTGTAGCTATGCTCGGTTTTGCAGAAGTTTTTATGACCTTCACACACATGGTACCGTAAGTTTCACAATGTAGTTGACTCTTATCCTCACAAGCTATCCAGTTCTATATGATGGGGTAAGAACCCATCAGGAAGCTTCCCTATTTGTGCAGATGCCCATCTCTCCTGGGTAGTGGAGTGCAGCATGGTACAATCGGGGATTTGTGAGGAAAATGGAAACCTACACACTCCATGGAAGTCTCATCATACATGCATTAACATTAACATTCCTACCACAGTCGCTACTGACCATGAGCTGGCAGACTGAGGCCGTGACCACATGAAGCAGTGTGTCCCAGAGCCTTCTGCATCATAATCACATGAGGCACAGTGTCCCAGATCCTCCTGGGTCACTGTCACATGAGGAACAGTGTTCCAGAATCTGTTTACTGACCATCTAGTGATTGGTTTTGAATGTGGTTTTAAACAACACAACTGATTCCTGGAACTCAAGTTTGGTGTCCGTCCCCCTAGCCTCCTGGGCCAGGATCACATGAGGTGCAATGTCCTCCTGGGCTACAACTCTGTGGATTTGACAGTAACTCTACTACTTTGGCAGCGATTGAAAACAAAACGGGAAAGTGACTTTCAAGTAACTGCTGAATAGTGATATCAGGTAGGATGGCGACAAGTGTAAAGTCATTAATACTTAAAAGGAACAGGCACACACCCTTGAAACAGCAGCAGAGTCCAGGACGGTGAGCGGCTTGTTGGAAGAACACCTAGAAGCTAAACTCTGGTAAAAACCCATGATAAACAGATTCTACAAATAGCTTCTTTTTACTGACAAACTCATTTTTATGTACCAAAGTAAGCTTATGGATGCAGTGACACTATGTGCTCTAAGTGGATTTAGCAGAGTGGATTTGCAGTTGGAGATGGTTCATTTCCTGATATGAATTATCAAACTTGAGTTCTAGAAGTCAGTTTTGTTGTTCCTTATGCATTTTAAAAACAGAACAACAGGTGGTCAACAAGCGGACTTGGGACACCAAGAGAATCTACCCAGGACATCCTCATAACAGTGACAAAACAGAATTTCTATCACAACAAACATTTAAGCTAACCATGCCTGCGTTCTAACTATCACCAACAACTGTTATAGATTCATGCTCATTTAATATATGAAGTCCATCTAAATATATCAGCACCAGTCCTGATGTCTAACAACATATAAATGTGTCATGTGCAGAAACACTCTTTCATATGTGTATATGAGGTTTACACTAAGAATTCTTGGAAGTCTAAGATCTCTGTAGATGTATATTATTTGTCAGAGTTTAAAGCGGGTTCCGTCCATTTCATAGATTTCCAATGCTGTGGACATGTCTTAATCAGACTTCTTGGGCGCAAATGACAGAAATCATGTTGCCTTAAGTTCAAAAAGACTTTATTGACAGAGATGAAAAGTGCATGGTTAGAATAGTTCAAAAGCTTGGTAATCCAATTACTCAAAGAATGTCAATGTAATCTGTCTTCATCTCTTGACACACACACACACACACACACACACACACACCACCCTTTGTCCAGTGTTGGCTTCTTTAACACACAAGCTTTTCCCAAAAGATGGCCACACATAAAACAAAAAAAAAAAAAAAAAAAAAAAGAAAAGAAACAAAGAAACACAAGCTAAGTTGGTCTCTTTGCTGCTAGTTACAGCATAAGCCCCATGACTGTCAGGCCTGTTCAGAGGCTCAGTCTATGTCATATCCCTAATGTTGATACCTCCACTGTGACTGTTGATTTGGACCTTCACTGTGTACCCAGCCCTCATGTTCATGGACTGAGAGTAATACTGGAGTTGTCCCCTTTGAAGAGTTAGCCAGTGTACAGATGGCAAAGAAAGGAATGCAGTAGAACAAGATACAAATAAATTTTGATAAGAATGTTGTCCAATGAAAGCTCTGGACCTGACCATGAAACACCTGCAAGAGCTCAAATTTCAACGTTTTTCTCTGGATTTGAGAAATCCGATTTGTAGCATTTGAAATTACTGAAAGTATAATTACTACATAAGCTCATGTGCTCAGCCATGCAGTGAGCACCCCCCCTCCAACTCCTCACTACCACTTAAACTGTCGCTTTTGATGGCTCTGACTTGATAGAGACATGTATTTATCATAAATTCCAGCTTGCGACAAGAATGGAGGGAGAAATGTGTTCTGCGTGTCCTATATAATTTATTCATGATTATAGACATTAGGCATTTAAAATTGGAAATTACCTAACATGTTGCTACCTTCTGTACTGCAGAGACTTTTAAATGATGCCATACAATAGATCATTACTTTGAAAGTATTCATATTTCTAAATTTTTCCTAATTCCCCAACTTGGCCATATAAGTGATAAAGAAAACAGCGTTTGCTTCCATTATTTCATACCGGTTATTAACTTATTGATTTGTTGTGGGTATCATTGATATTTCAGAGCTTCACTTTGAGTATGTATGAAACTGAAGAACAAAACATTACAAATCATATTTCTGCCTTCACTATAAAGAATAACAAAGCGTAAAAGGCCTGTGACAAGAAATATGAAGCATTCTTCTTTTTCTCCTCCTCTATTCCATGACAGACATTAGCAAACAACTATCACACTTCATCCCCTTATCAAAATGGCTATCCACTGTACCACAATAGAAACAGTGAAGACTATTTACCAAATTTGTCTTAACAATGTTTGTTTAGGGGATGGAGAGATGGCTCAGTGGCTAAGAACACCGTCTGCTCTTCTACAGAACTCAGTTTTAATTCCCAGCACCCACATGGCAGCTCACAACTGTCTATAACTCCAGGTCTAGGGGTATGACATCCAAGGGATTTGACACCCTCATACAGATATACAGACAGGCAAAATACCAATGAATATAAAATAAAATAAATCATTTTTAACAACCAAAAAAAGCATATTTGATTTAGGGGCAAGGGAGATGGCTCAGTGGATAAAATAGGCATGAGGTTCAAAGTTTGGGTCCCCAACACCCTCATAAATGTCCAGTGGGCATAGTGAGCATCCTATGGTCCCAGTACCCCAAAAGTAGAGACAGAGGATCCCAGAACAAGCTAGATAGCTAAAAGCCAAATCAGCAAGGTTCAGTTCAATCAGCAGCAAACAGCAATCAAGTACAACATCTGACCTCTACCTCTGGATCTCCACACCCATGCCACACACATGTATATGCACTCACACACATGCATACACCCACACACATTTGAACATGCATGCAAACACACCACACACACATACACCTGGAAAAAGTAAATCAGTAAATGAATAAGCGAAGTGTTTATTTAACCAAACAAGAATTGAAATTATGGTTTAGCAACATTCATCATACATAGGTTTCCATATACAGAGATTTTGGTGCATCAGCTTCTGCTTTAACACTCCCTTTGGTTGCGTTAGTACAGGAGGATGGCAATGAATAAATTAATGAAGAACCAGAGCAATGCAATTGTTCTGATACCAACGTGGGATGACCATGTGACGCTGGCATTGGAACAGTACATCTGGGCAGAAGTCTACTTGGGGAATTAGTTTGTATTATACCCTCCCACATTCTGTGAAAACCAATTCACAGGAAAGAGGGCTCCAGGGAAAGAAAACATTTCAGCACTGACATAAGCATTAGTTTTAGAAGTGTTTCCAGGAGAACCAAAGTATCCATCTATGAAATGAACTGTAAGCTTATGAAATTTAGTAAGAAACACATCTCATCAAGTAAGACAGTATCCCTCACTTTATAAAATAGTTTTGTTAGGCCAAACCATTTATAAAGGCAACAATGATCATATGTTATAAATGACTGTTATAAAAAAAATCTTATGTATGTTCCCACAGGAAGGAGACCACCAAATGATGAAATTTATCAAATTTACCTAGAAGGTGGTTTCAACTGTACTCATGTCCCTTGGCATGGGCTGTCCCTACTCACGGGAATACATCTATCTAGCAATTCATTTCTCTTCTGTAGCACTTACTTTTCTTGTTCCAGATGGTCTGCTCACAGATGTGACACCACCCCATTCTCAGGTCATAGGAATCACAGTAAAGCTGAAGATTTTTCCCATTCTAGCTTTCCAAGTGATCTCGTATGTGTGTCCCCACTCCCACCCCCAATCACATATGTTGTATAATAGTTTGAAGCTGTCAAATTAAGTGACACTTGAAAGTTAGCAAGGGCAAACCTGAGAGGTCCCTTTGAAACACCAGCCCATCAAAGGTGCTCACAGCCTGGACACGCATTAGCTCTGCACAGGTGCAGCTGTCTCCCGCCCAGGGAATTCCCCATCAGAAGAAAATACTGATTTTGCTCCTCTGGTGTGACACTAAATTATACACTGTCTTTACAGTTGTGTGTATGTAGGGGCAGAGGGGGAGTCCACAGGAGCATAAATACTTGTGGAAGCCCGAAGAGGGGCTGAATCCCCTGGAGCTAAAGTCACAGGCGGCTATGAGCTGCCCAAGTAGACACTAGAAATGGAATGAGGCCCTCTGCAGAGGCAGCGTGTGCTCTCTACCACTCAGCCGTATCGCTAACATCTAAATTATAATTTTTTTAACTTGGTTGATTTTTACTTTGCCTCAAAATGTAATGTACAAAGACCAACAAGATGGCTCCATGGGTAAGAGCACTTGTTCTACAAGCCTGGCAACCTGAGTTCAATCCCAGGAACCCACAGTGGAAGGAGAGAAGAGATTCCCTTAAGTTATTCTCCAACCTCCATGTATTCACCATGGCACACATGTGCACACACACATACACACACACACACACACACACACACACACACACACACACACACACAAACAATAATAGTAATAATAATAATAAACTGTAATTTGAAAAAACCTAAATGACTACTCACAATTGAATCTCTAAATTCTGCCTTATTGAAAAATAGTTTCTGAAGAGTAAATTCAATACCATTGATGAAAAATCATGTGAACCAGATTCTGCAGTAAACATATAACTAGTCAGTTCTAGATTCAATCACAGGTCCTACTGTCCAGTATACACAACAGTGCCAATTTTAGCCAGGCACTCCTTCGTCTACTCAGCTTGTTGTTTATAAGCTATAACACTAGCAAATATGAGTAATAGTTCAATGTGTAGGATGTCCTCAAGTAGAGAAGAAAAAAGTCCCAAAACCAGTGCATAGGTCAACACTGGTATGAAGCCACAGAGAAGAAAAGATAAATTTCTGTCTGATTTAAGAGACAAATAAAATGTTTAAAAGAATCAGGAAAGAGCAGCAGAGTGCCCAGCCTCAGAAGAAGAGTAGGATTTTAACAACAGAGAATTTTATGAAAGGATTATTCTATGGGACAGGACTGAGAGGCAGAGAGCTGAAAAAAAAAATGTTTAAGAACTGACAAGAAGCCTACTTTGTCTGCAAAACAGAGTTCAAGAGGATAGTTAACGAGCACACCCGGCTGAGTCAGACCGTGGAACAATAAACTACAGACTGTCCAAATTTTATCAAGATGACAGGAATATGCTGTTACAGAAAAGTGAATATGGAGCTGAAGAGATGGTAAGAGGACTGATTACTCTTCCAAAGGATCCAAAGGCTCACAAACAGCTGTAACTCCAGTTCCTGGACATCTAGCACCCTCTTTTGGCCCCCACAGGCACTGCCGGCAGGTGGTGCACAGACATACACGCAGGCTCTCACACATACACATAAAATAAATACATAAAATTTTAAGCAAATGAGTAAAGCAAGAGCTATTTTTTTAATTAACTGATTAAGATGTGAATGGGAAGAGGCTTTGTGCCAATAGATGAGTTTCAATGGAGATCATTGCAATAGTTCAACTGAGCAGAAATAATGGACTGATTAGTGCTGAGAGCACTGATCTGACCCATCAGGTTTCTTACAAAAAGCCACATCCATGGTGGCATGAACAATATTGCTCTTTTTTTGTGACAAGTAACATAAATGAAATAAAACCTAGTTGGGTAAGTGATTCAGAGTTGAGGGGTACTATCTAGCCTTATATATGTGGAAGACTTATCAAACTGTTAGTCAATGCAAAGGAAGCTCTTATGACTTGACAGCAATATTGTAAAAGGAAATTTGGAAAACCAGTCATGGTGATGCACATCTGTAATCCTACTACTTATGAAGCTGGAACACGAGGATCGCGAGTTCAAGGCCAGTCTCTACTGGCAAGTTTGAGGCCAGCCTACATTATGTAATGAGACCTTGTCTCCAAAACGGAGGGGAAGAAAAAGCAAATAAAAAAGGAAATTTTTAAAAGGAAAAGAACTTCAGGAGGTTTGGAAACAACATGTTCATTTATTATTCAGTAAATGTCCCTGAGTACCCAGTGTGGATAAGTTCTGTAACATTGAGTTTGAAGTGCTCAGACAGGTATTTCAATGGAGATCATGAGGGGCTGCTTACAATATGCTTCTACATTTAGAGGAGAAATTTCAATTGAGGAAACATTTTAATG
>CABHPR010158198.1:14527-35388 GCA_902168415.1 Peromyscus melanophrys | reverse complement strand
ATTTTCATCAGCCAAGGCTGGGTATGTAGTTCAGTTGGTAGAGTGTGTGTCTAGCATGCTTTAAAACCCTGAGTTACATCCCCGTGTCCACATAAAAATAGGTGTTTTAGTTAATTTTCCAACTGTGGCCTAACAAGAAACAGTTTAGAGTAGGAAGGCTTTTTCTGGTTCATAGCATGAGACAGTAGCTTTTGTCACTGCAGAGAAAACACAGCAATAGAAGTGGGAGACTGGCTAGTGACGTCTCATCAGCACTTAAGACAGGGAGTGAACAGGAACTGTGACTGGGTTTAAAACCTCAGGTGTTCTACCAGTGACAACCTACAGCAAGGTCCCACCTCCTTAAGGTTCCAAAACCTTCATAAACAGGCCCACCTTCTAGGTACTAAGTGTTCAAACAGGTGAGATATGTGAGATTATAGAGAATATTTCATACTCAAACTACAATTGGCATGGTAGTGCACATCTGTAATCCCAGAATTTGGGAGGTGAAAGCAGGTAGATCAGAATTTTAAGTCATCTTCCATTGCATAGCAACTCTGAGGTGAATTTGCTACATGAGGTCCTGTCTCAAAAAATTAAAAACAAAATAAAACAGTTATTGTCCTATTATCTGACTTTATACTGGAAAAGAGTCAGCTGAGAAAGAGGCACTGTAAATCAATTCATTGGTGAAGTCAAGTATAGACATGCAGAGAATACTGGTTTCTTGGCTGTGTGGAAGATTTGAAATCTATGCAGGCTGATATGGATTTTATTTAAAAATTTCTAAGAAATGCAATGAAGGCATGGATCCCATTGAATTATGTAGCTAGGACATTGTGTGTGTGCTTGTTAGTTATATTAAGCAAGGCATTTTAAATGATACTGCAATGTTGGTGTCTTAGAGGTTCCTTGTGGATCACTTGTAATCACAGTGGATAAAGTCTTCACTAGATTACTAAAGTCTATTTTCCTTACACACCTTGAGTTTTATGAGGGGTCTTTAAAAACTTATCCTTGAATTTTCTTTCCTTTTTTCAATTCAATTGCTCTTACATCTCCTTGCACTCCCTTTCAAATTTACGACCTCTTTTTATTATTATTATTATTAAACACACACACACATAAATACAAACTGCTGAGTCCATTTATTGCTTCTCATATGCATATCTTTTGGGGGCTGATTACTTGAGATTGGATAACCTATCAAAAGTCTCGTCCCTGGAGAAGACTTACACTCCCCGTCTCAGCAGCCATTAACTTCCTGCAGCTCTTCATCTAGTGAGATTTCCCCTATCCACACTGGCATGTCAACTGGTGTTGTCACTGTGCAGGCTTTACTTAGGCAGCTGTATTGTGGAGATTGACGTGTGTAGCTTCCCTGAAAATATAGAAAACACTGTCCATGCATCAGACATTCTAGGTATATATATATATATATATATATATTACTGCCCTATTCTCAATTCCTGGTAATGCCTTGAATATAATGGGGACTTAATAATGTGTGTTTCCTGATATAATTAAGAATTTATATATTTCTTCTAGTTCTCTGAATGTTTGGTATTACCACATGCTGAGTTCTGTTTAGTACTATTTGATCAGGGTGAATGGGCCTGTTTGCCATGTAATAATAGCATTCTCTTTCTCTAGTGATAACCTTATTCTGAAGTCTACTTTACCTAACTATAATGCTGGCATGTGAGCTCTTTTCTTCTTGTCTTTCTTTCTTTTTCTTTTCTTTCTTTTTGTTTTTTGAGACAAGATTTCTCTGTGTGGCACTGACTGTCCTGAAACTTGCTCTGTAGACCAATGTAGATGTAACCGTCTTATTAAAATAGAAACACAGAGACAAATCCAGAGTTGAAAGCCCAAGAGGTCAGAGCAGTAGCTAAGAGCTAAAAACCCTTTCTTACCCTTCACTGCTGCTGTTCCCCTCAGAAAGAGACCTACTTCCTGTGTACCTATCTTTTTATTGACTTTCTGTTCTGCCTTCTCATTGGTTGTAAACCCAACCACATGACCTCCTCATCACTGCTTGTCTATACAGACCTCCAGATCTTCTATGGTTGGTATTGAGATTAAAGGAATGTGTCTCCATGCTGGCTGTATCCTTGAACACATAGAGATCCGCCTAGCTCTGCCTCCCAAGTGCTGAGATTAAAGGCGTGTGCCACCGCTGCCTGGCTTCTGCTATGGCTTGCTATTAGCTCTGACACCCAGGCAACTTTATTTATTAACATACAAATAAAATCACATTTCAGTACAAATAAAATATCACCATAGACCAATCTGGCCTTGAACTCAGAGATCTGCCTGCTTCTGCCTCCTGAGTTTAATCCCACACTAGGATTAAAGGCATGTACCATCACCGCCCAGCAAGCTCTTTTCAATAATTGCATTCTATTGTTTTCCCCCATTGTTTGTTTTTTTAAGTTGTCGCTATCATTATTTCTTGTTTTAATTCACACAAAATTTTAAGTGGTATACTTGGTCCATTTACACTTAATCCAATTATTGATATGTGAAAGCTTAAATATCTATTTATAATTCATGCCTTCTGTTTGTTCTCTTGCTGTTTTAATTCTTTTCCTTTTAAAAATAATACGTGTATTAAATGAATTTTAGAATTTGATTTTGGAATGTGAGTGTCTGTTATGGAATATTAATTTAAGATTTGTTCCATTTGTTTATGCCGTGGAATATTTGTTTAATGAAGCAAAGATGCATTGCATTCTCTTACGTTGCATTTGTTTAACTCGGTGAAGCTGTGTTACTGTGCCTGCCTAAAGCAACTGATTGGTCTAATAGAGAGATGAACGGCCAATGGCTGGGCAGGGGAGGGATAGGCGGGGCTGGCAGGCAGGGAGAATAAATGGAAGAAAAGAATAGGAGAAGAGAAAGAAAGGGGCCAGTCATCCAGCAACACAGCAAGACATGGAATAAGAAGGAAAGAAAAGATACACAGAAATATAAAAAGGTGAAAGCTCAGAGGCAAAAGGTAGATGGGATAATTTAAGTTAAGTTAATCTGGCTAGAAACAATTCGAGCTGGCTGGTGGGGCCCCAAAGAGTAAAACAAACAAACAAACAACAACAAAACAAACAAACAAGGAAAAAGAAAAAGCCCAACCAACTACGTGTGTCTCCCTTCATAGCTTTTTTTTGTGGTTTCTCAGGTATAATATATATATGTAACTTTTCACAGGTTAATGATTTTATCATTTGATCATTATAATTGAAATATAGAAAAGTTATCTCTTTTACCTCTTTTTAAATCCATCTATCTACCTCTTACGTTTATTTAACTGTGTTAATTATTTCCTTACTTTGTAATTAGAATTTAATCAGTTGCTTTAATTTTCCAAAATAATTTCAAAAATTTAAGAGAAAAAGTGTTTATTATATTCATTCTTTTCTGGTACAGTTTAAGATTTGGAAAGAAAGAAAGAGAGGGTGATAGGCACAAGGAAGGATGGAAGGTGGGCAGAATGCCACACGAGTCACAGAAGGGCTTCAAATCTCCCCACCCCACATTTTAACTCTGCCCATAGTTTTGTTTTCCCTGTTCGGGGTATGAGAGTTCCACTTTCTGTGTAGTGAATAGCACAGCAAGAGCCAGTTGTGTGAAAAAATACACTGTGCTGCTCCTCTGAGTCAGTGACTCTGAAAGCTGCAGAGTCATGCTTTTACACAGGAGTCGTCACTGAGCACATTTGTCACACTGACCCATTTAGAAAGGGTTTTATAACCTTAAAAATTACATTTTTTTCTGTTTAAAACAATATAAAATCATTCTAATATAATTTAATATATATCAAATCTGTACTGTTATACATAAAACTAAGATTTATTTTTAAAATATATTGTCTTTTTCTTCTTTATTCTCTCAAATTTCCTTTTATGTCGTTTCTATTTAGATATTTTTTTAGCTATGCTTTTTAGCACATATGTGGATATGTCAAATTCTTGTCTCTTCTTTCATCTGGGAATACTATGATTGATTTCCTTGATACAAAATTGAGAGTTGTCAGCTCTTTTTAATTTAGCACGTGGAAATTTTGACTCTCTTCCCTCTGTTCTCAGTGACAGATGCATTGTCTCAGTGACAAAAGCAACCAGGTTGCTTTTTCTCTGAGGGTGCTGTGTATTTTCTCTCTGGATTATATCAAAGTTTGTCTTTGATGTTAGAAGTTAGAAGTTTGAGTGTGATGTGAATGGCTTTGGATTCTTTGGCATTTCCTGTTAGGGTTTTTTCTCAGTTTCTTGAATATATAAGCTTTTTACTCTATTTGGGTATTTTACCCTATTTGGGCAACTTTCTGTCATTATATGTGGGCAGCTGTCTATCACTATATGTTGAGGTGTATAGAGACCTTTTATTTACACAATCTGTGGGCGAGGGTGGGAATATGTGTGTGGATAACCAAAGAGATTAAAAGACAGCATAGGATCTCCTGAAGCCAGAGTCACAGGCAGTTGAAAGACCTGTCACAACCAATGCAGGTGCTGGGAACTGAACTTGGGTCCTCTACAAGAGCCATAAACACTCAAGCACTGAGCCATTTCTCCAGCCTCTATCTGTGTGTTTTATAACTAGTGTCTTTTACGTCTTGTTTCTGAACTTAATCATCCTTTTGTTATAGCTTACCAGGATACTTTATTTTAGATGTTGCTCAAACAAAATGACTTTAATTCTTAGATATTTGATATATTCTTTTCAATTAGTGGTATAGATTCACCACTGTTTTATTCTTCTCATTGTTATTACATGCATCTATTAAATTTTAAAGTTTAATGTATTTCTCTCTCTCTCTCTCTCTCTCTCTCTCTCTCTCTCTCTCTCTGTGTGTGTGTGTGTGTGTGTGTGTGTGTGTGTGTGTGTGTGTGTGTTGTGGTGTGTCTATGTGCTCCTTTCTAAGTAATCCAGTCGAGCCTAGTGGCCTAGCCTGCATACCTGGAGGTATAAGGCAGGAAGGAACTGAGGTCATACACAGTTCAACATTGCTTTGGCCCTGGGCATCTGGGTGAAAGGAAGCTGGACTTACTTTTTCCATCAAGTCCTAGGAACTGTCATCATAGGCTCTAGTCAGTTCTTGTCCTAATGGACAGATTGCAGAGGTAGGGTTGTGGTTTGATTTCTGGAAGAGGCAAAGAGGCAGCTAGAGAGTTGTGGCTTTTCCTCTTTAATGGTGAGATGTGTTAAATTCTGTCACTAATTAAACAGAATAGGTGGAAGAAGTGAAATTCAATAGAGTGAGGAAAGATTTCATGGGTTTCTGGATGTCAGCAATCTGATATTATTCCCTTTTCTGGATGAATCCTGAGTCAAAATGTTAATAAATGTTTTCCAATCTTTTTACTAACTACAGCATTTACCAGATTGCCCAAAAGTTTTCTAGTCCATTTAAGTCCTCAGGGCTTAATTGGCAGTATAGTTATTATAAGGCACAGAGAACCATTTAGCACTAATGCATTTGGGAAAAAAAGATTTAATCTAAGAATACAATTTTACTGTGCAGGTAGAAAAATCTTAGCTTTCACCTTTACAATATAAAGAGAGAAACACACATTATTTCTCTCCCAAATTGCTTTCATCTCCCTTATCAAATGAGAATTCACACACACACACACACACACACACACACACACACACACACACCTGGTATATTTCTTGGGCATTCCTTCAGAGATGTACTGGTTCACACTATTAAATACAAAAGCACAGACCCTTTCATTCCTGTATTCAAGCTTAAAGTTTCCCCCAAAGACACCACAACTGCCTCAAGTCAACTTTGTTCCAAGTCCCACAATCACTGTGGTGCCGTTAAGAATTCTAGAAAATCAAGGCTAGTTACTGTTTTCTGTGTGATGTTCATTTCCCGTGTTCATAGTTTTCTTGCTATCACTGAGCCTTCAAAAGGCTTCAGAAGTTCAGAGTTTATCATGAGATTAACAGAATCAAGAGAAAAAAAAAGGCCAAGAGGGTTAGTTGATGCCCATAAATTACAAATTTTGACTCAAGGCTCAAGGAAATTCAGACTTCCCTCTACTTCATGGAGCACAAGCCTTTCTTGTAGGCTGTATTCAGACAGCATCCCCTTTGCAATCCATCATCCCTTTCTTATGGGACTTGCCCACTCCCTGGAGATTTAACAGCTGCTCCATGGGGATAATTCAATTTAGTCTTTATAGCCCGATTTGACTACAGGACGATCTTCCACATTTCAGAGTGCAGTAAAACTAACAGCTTAAAGTAGACATAAAAAATTCCTAGCTATTCTTCCCCAAATCCACCACCCTGTGCTAATACAGCTCCCTATAATAAATAATCAGAAAGTAAATGGGCCATTGAAGTGTGTGTGTAGTAGCTGTAATGTGGATTATTATACACATAATACAGGAAGCATATTGCCTTGATAGCTCCCTGAGCATGATTAATTTCAAGCTCTGCGCTCTATAAGAAATGGTGCTTTCTTGTGACCTTTATTTTGTGAGTGTGAGATTTCCCCCCACCTTTTTGACATAAGGAGAGTAGCATGATTATTTGGTCATTAGCTGGCTCCTATTCTCTTCACATGATTCAAATGATCTTTCTTTATACCAACATAAGAGCTCAACTCTGAAGAGATAGTTAAGTCGATAAATTGTTTGATTTGTAAGCACAAGGTCCTGAGTTTGATCATCAGAACCCACATGAGGGAAAAAAGGAAACAAACCATCCAAACAAACAACAAAACAAAACAGTTAAAAATGGTGGAATAAGTCTGTAATTTCAGTGCTAGAGAGATGGAGACAGGAAGATCCCTAGTCTGGTTGGTTGGTGAGTTTCAGGAGAGTGAAAGTGCTTTTCAAATAAAAAAGTGGACAGTACCTAAGAAGTGACACTCAAAATTGTGCTCTGGCCTACACATGCATGTATACGCATTGTCATGCAGATCCACACACAACACAAAGGACTCATGTTACTTTACTTGGTCTTCCATTAAAGAGGAGAAAAATGCCAGTAGCTAAAAACAAGCCTGCAAGTTTCATACAATTAGCTATGAAGACCATTGATCAAGTCATATCACTTGTATGTGGCTGTCTCCAAGTAGCTGAAATCAAAGCATTGGATGGACAGAGGCCAGTCAACACCAAACACATACCATGACCTCTCAGCCACATGACTAATGTTGCTGAGGGATCACAGTGTTCCTTTCCATTTATTCTAGACAAGGTTTAATGGTCTCCTAACCGGAGTTCCCATAAGTAGCTCTCTTGGCACTCTGGTTGGAGTGTGAGTACAGAGGTTCCATGAATCATTCAGCTGTGCGGCTTTGGGAAAGTGACCACACACTGGTGCTCTCTAATGAAAGTGGGAGAATTATAGTACCTCCTTTTAAGTGCCAATACAATTCATAGTCAACAGGGGATATCTGAGTACCCAGCATCCTAGGCTGTTGAGTAAAACATCCTGCAAACTTCTATTCAGCTGAAGTGGGTTTGTGACCCGAGTCAATACTAACTTGCCATTTTTCACAGTGCAAGAATGGGGTAACATATAGTTTCCACGTCTTTGACTACATCTGAATTGTAGTTTGCCCCTGAACTGTGTTAGTAACAAAGTGGTTTGGGGTAGCCATATTATTACAATCTCATCTGTCTCTTTCTCTTGGAGAAATATAATGCTCACTCCAAACTTGACTTGACTGAATGATTGGCTCCTTTAAAACAAGACTTTTCAGAATAGAAATATAGAAGATATTTTCTGGTGGACTTGGGTAAATTACACGTATAAATGAGCAGGCAGTGAAGTTTGTCATTATTTGTCTGCACCTAAGAGAACACAAGGTAAGTGTAGTATGGGAGTTTGCAAGCATTTGTGCGCACACACACACACACACACACACACACACACACACACACATACACACACCAGACACCCATCAAAGTTGCCCAGAGAAAACTACCTTCTGCCTAGTGGAGTCTATAATCTCTTCAGCTTGTCCTTAGGATTGTTTCAGCTCTGTGAGTGTTCTCTGTGATAAATGATAAGTTCCCTTAATGATGACTGTCTTTCTCAGCCATTTGACCAGTCTGACATTCACATCACATATCTTTCTGCTGTGTGTTTCCCAGATCCTGGGAAAAATGATTTCCAAGTTGTTAGATTCCTCAGCCTCACTTTCTTCCTTTCTTTGAGAAATTGAGATGAAATAGTTCAAGGTCAGATGAAGAATAATGTGGCTGAAAGTTAAATAATAATAAAATTAGTGAACAGTGGAATGGTCATTATCTTAATTCATTTGGGCAGCTGGTATAAAATTCCATAAAGCAGGTGGCCTATAAACAACAGTAATTTATTTCTGACAGTCCTGGAGGCTGGGAGCTTGGATTTTAGAGTACGGCATGAGAGTTGTCTTCTGGGTTGATGGTATTCTACCTTCAACTAGGCCTTTATAGAGTAGAGTGTCTAATCATGATCTAAGCAGCTCCTGCAAGGCCTCCCTTTTAAAGTCATCACTTTAATGTTTCAAGAGTCCTAAGGGTCAGAGGCTAGCCCCTGAGAATCCTAACAAGCCAAGTTCAGACATCTATTCTGAATAAGTCAATTAAGTTCAATAAATCAAATAAAACAAGTAATAGTGAAAATCTGAGAAAGATTTATTCAATGTGGCCACATTAGAATGAGGAACAAGGAAGACCAGTGGTCTCCAAGTCCACTTTTTGGATCCTGACATGGGTTTAGTTATACATAGAGGGCAAGAGGTGTTCATGGCTAAGTGGTCCCATCATTAACTCATTATCATCTGAGTTCCAGCCTTCCCCACACAGGGGCCTGATAAATTGTCAGCACTCTGTGAGATCCCATCCTAGAGACAGTTTCTCATCTAATGTGGCTTCATGTCAGTCTTTTCCTTCTTCTGGCATGAGAGTCCTAGGGGAATCCCAGTTTCTTAGGATCCATCTTAAGTAATCTGATAACCAAAGGGAGCAGCCCAGAGTCTAGAACATGGTCATTATTGCAGGACTATTACATTTTGGATTGCATTTCAGTGTAGAAATTTCAACGAATGCAAGAATTCAAAATTCAGAGGTAATCTTCCCTTTGAATGACCTTAATTTAATGTTACAACGTTCTTCTAAGGTAACCAGCTCATCTGAGGAAACAATTACCTGAACCTATTGAATCAAAACTTCTTGAGGAGGACTGTAAAATAATTTCTATGAATGTAAGAATAAAATTTTATTTATTATTATTGCTGTGGTTATGTGTGTGGTGTATGTAAGATGCACATGTGTACTGTGGCATACATGTGGAGGTTCCAGGATGTCTTAGTTGGTGTTCTATTGCTGGAAGAGATAACCTGACCATGGCAACTCTTATAAAGGAAAACATTTACTTGGGGCTTGCTTACCGTGTCAGAGGTTTAGTCTATTATTATTACAGTGGGAAGCATAGTAGCACACCACACAGGCAGACATGGTGCTGGAGAAGTCACTGAGAATCTTCATCCAGATCCGGAGGCAGCAGGAAGAGAGAGAGACTCTGGGCCTGGCTTGGGATTTTGAAACCTCAAGCCTGCCAGTGGTACAACTTCTCCAACAAAGACCACACCTGCTCCAACAGACACATCTCCTAATCCTTCCCAAGTAGTATCACGCCCTGATGACTAAGCATTCAAATATATGAGCCTGTGAGGGCCATTCTTATTCCAACCATCACACAGGACAATGTTCAGAAGTCAGTATTCTTCTTCTACCAGTAGAGGCAGGCTGTCTCTTGTTCCTGCTTTCTGTTTACTTCAGCCTAGTTTGCCTGTGACTCTTCTTCTCTGTCTTTGCTATAGGAGTGTCAGGATTACAGATACATATAACACACCCCGTGTTTACATGAGTCCTAAGACATGAACTCTGGCTTCATGGTTGTGTTGTAAGGACTTTTAGTCACTTATATATTTAGTCCTTATATATTTCTTAAGGAAAATGAAACCTATGGAGAACAGAACACCAAAAAAGCAGAAAGCAAAGCACCATTCTTGTCTGCATGAATTTCATTTTCACATGTAAATATGTGCATTACAGAACATAAGATTATACTTTCGTGACACTAAAACCTATGATGTGGATGTTGTATGTAAGTGTGTATGTGTGTGTGTGTGTGTGTGTGTGTGTGTGTGTGTGTGTGGTATATGTCATGGGGGTGAGGGTGTCTGTGCAGTGCATACCAGGAGTCATGTTTTCTTTCAGTAAGGTGATATCTCACTGAATTTGGAGCTCACCATCAATGATCTCTCAAAATGTCTGTCTCTCTTTTCACAGTGTCAAGGTTACAAGCATATGTTTCTATGCCTTGGCTTTTTGTGGAGCTTCTAGGAATCTAAGGGCTTCTCCTGTATGCGGGACAAACAACCATCAGCTAAACCTAGGCTAAAAGTCTTATTTTAAGGCCAATTTTTTACTTCAAATATTTTCAGTATCTTCAACATTTAAAAGTTTTAAAATATGTTTAAATATTACTTAATACTACTTACCTGTTTAAATATTACATTAGTTCATCTTTATTTCATTAATAGTCAACTGCTTGAAGTTTGAGTTGTTTATGTTTCAACTGTCAAAAAAACTGAAAAAAATTATCATGATTTGGAACAATTTTCTGAAATTTTAAACAATTTTAAACAGTTGAATTAAAATTAAAACTATTGGGTCAGATTTTTGTTGTTGTTTTGTTTTGGTGTTTCGAAGCAAAATCTTGCTATATAGCCAAAACTGGCCTGGATTAACCTGCCTCAACTTTCTAAGGCTGGTATCAGAAGAGCATGCTTTAATGAAAATTCAAAGTTTTTACTAAAGCTGCATAGTTTAAAGTCTACATTTAATTCCATGCCCACCCCACAGCATATATGAAAGCCTGCTTATCTTGCCAGATATATGTGGCACTGTCTAGTCTTTTGAGGATTTAAAGGAATTTAAGGGAGTAGAGATAAGGAAGGAATTATGGGGCAACTACTTGAGAGATGGAGGCAGGAGGATCAAGAGTTCCAAGAGACTTGGCTGCATAGTGAGGAAGAGGCCAACCTGGACTTCACGACTGTCTGTTGAAAAGAAAGGAAAAAGGGGAGAGGGGAGAGAGAAAGAGATGGAGAAAGAGATGAAAATGAAATGAAAGGAACAGAAGAATTTTGACAAATGGAGACTGGAATCAGCTCAGTTTCTGATGTTTTCTACTAACGAGCTAAGCACATTACTCCTTCATTTTACCCCCTATCAGAAGAGCAGACATGGCCTTTTCTTTTGGGACATGTATTTCAGAAAGCTAGCTTATAGAGAAGGAGTAACAGATTGGGATGCCACTACAAGACAGAAAATTAACAGAGAGAGGGATGACTGATGGACTTGGGGCCAGATTGGTGCCTTTGTCTCTAACACATCTGTGTCAGGCAGGTCTAGAGCAGTCATTCCCATCCATGCTTTATATGGGAGGATAGTTTATAGTCAGGGCCAGTGAATGCCAACGATGAGCAGTTGGAGACTCTGTCATTCACAGTCTGCTTTGTTCTCTTCTGGAAAGCATGATATAGTCAGCTTTCATCCATTTTTATTATACATCATTTTTTCCTGAGGTCCTGAATGACTTTCAAATCCAAGTGGAGGGATAAACAAACATTCACCAATACGTGCAAACAAGGCTGGACAGATCCATGAACGACAATGCTCACCTGGGTATTAGAGATCAATAAGACATTTCAGAAATGGCCCTTGTTATTGGCCAATCACTTAAGAAATCTCTTCTGGGCAGTTTTTGAGATGGAAGAGCCTGAGCAGAATCTTTGCCTCTGACAAGACTATGGAAGGTGTAAGCAAAGAAGAGGGTGTCCAGCCCACCTCATTCCTCTCACACACCCCACATACCAGACACATAAGTGCCAGGCTCATCCTCCTGACTGATTGCAAAGGCTGAGAATCATGTCCGAGGATGAAGTGCTTCCCAAGAGACACCTTCCACACTTTCCCATAGCTCTAGTACTCTTCTTATGTAAATTGAAGTTTCTGGCCTGGGCTTTGAAGAGCAAGTGTCTCCCAGATGGTTCTTGGCAGAGAGAAAAGTCTTCTAAGCAGGGGAGTGGTATGTACAAAAGCCCAATATGAGGGCAGAAGCAAAAAGGTGTGAAGGGCTGGTGGGATGGCTTGGTGAGTAGAGACACTTGTTGTAAAAGGTGACATCCTGACTTGCATCCCTGGGATCCACACAGTGGAATGAGAGAACTAAAAACTGTGTGTTTTACCTTGACCTCTATATGTGTGCTCCCCATGACAAGTTAATAAATGTTTGATGATGCTTAGCAGTTTAGAACGTCATTGTGAAAAAAACCCAGTGTGTCCTTTAGGACATAGGATAGTGTGTAGTGAGTGAAGCATTGTGAGTAGTGCAGCCCCTGCTTTCCAGGCTCAGATTCAGACCTCCTCAAGAGCAGGTGGTAACCAGACAGCCATGCAGCACCAGTGGCAAAGTACTTTGCTACTCAACCTAGGTCCTGCTTCCTGGCAAACCTGAGTCCAGTTGACAGAAAGTAGCTGGGACTAGGAGATAGTTCAGTTTGTAAAGCACTGGACTTGCAAGCCTGAGGACCTGAGTTTGCTCCCCAAGGACAAATGAAAGCAGGATGTTGTGGCATGCACCTGTAAGCTTGGCACACCGACAATGAGACAGGAGACTGAGACTAGAGAATCAACCAGAAGCTTGTGGGCCAGCTAACCAGGATTAGATAGCCCAAAAGAAATAATATGAGAGATCCTACCTCCAACAAGGTAAGAGAGAATTAACTCTCAAAATTTTCATCTGACCTCCATATGTGTTCTATAGCATGTGAGCCAGCACACACACACACACACACACACACACACACACACACACACACACACACACTCACTCATCAGGCATACCCACATACACTATATATTCATAATAGTAATATTAACAGAAGCAGGACATAGTAGCACACTCTGGTAGCCCCATCACTGAAGGAGGAGAGGTACTGATCTCAGTGGGTTGCTGGCTACCAGTCTAGTCTAACTGGAGAAAAACCTGTCTCACACAACCAGGTAATAACAGCTAAAGAATGTTATCCTAGGTTGACCTCTGATTTCTACATGCATATGTGTATACACAAGTACATGTGCACTCACAACTAGGCATGTTCTCTCATGCATAGATACACACACACAGATTGCACATGCATGCATACACATGCACAAAAGGAAAGTGAAGTTGTAAACTGCATGTGCAGAGCCCCTGGGCTTCCCACAGTAACAGTGATGGAGCGAAGGAACTTTTCTTATTCCCTACAGTGGTCTCTGGAAGTCAAAAGTAACAAATAATATCCAGTATAACAAGTAATATTCAGTCAGCTGATCAAAGAAGAATTTAGAGTATTGAACTATATTATGAAAAGTTCAGCAAAGAAGGGTGCTTTGTCACTGAAACTCACAAATAAACTCCTAATCATTCTTTTATTTGAATATCTGTATTTAAAATCATGGGATCTTACTACCTACTACTGAATTATTGGCAATTCACAGATTCCAGGAGAGGAAGAGGTACAATATCCAGCTGTGTACCGTCTGGTGAGCCTGCTAGACTGATGGATAATTCCAAACACATGGTCTCAGTTAGGCTCTGGAAGACAAAAACAAAGATAAAAAGTCATGAATATAGAAAATATATTTGCAGGAAAATATCAGGGCTGGCAGGGGTGTGAGGGAAATAAGGGGAGAGGAGTGGCCAGAACACAATATATATGTATATAAAAATCACACAAAAAAATTTAAATTTGAACTAAAAAAAAAACCAGAATCCCTAGGTGTCTAACAGAAAGAAGTATAAGCCAAAGGGAGTCATGTGTATATTCATGGTTTCACATGGTGCTGGACACACTTAGAAAACATAGCATGCCTCACTAATGTGTGAGAAACAAGCTCCCAAATCCAGGTCCGATATGATTAGGGAAACATGAGATTATCTGACTTTGTCATTGCAGAGAGGCTATTAAGCAACGAAGGAACCACAATTGCTTTCATTTATGAGCCCCGTAATTTAGTACATTAAGAGTATTTCTTGGTTAAAATGTTGGTGTCCTCTGTAGGTGTTCTCGTATTGGAAAAATCTAAATGGCTGAGTTCTCCACATGATTTCTGAGGTTTCAATTCTCACAAAAATCTCCTTCTCACATTTCAACTAATGATTTTTCTAAGTAGCTTACCTTCCTCCTCCAAAAGCATTTGATTCCTGGACAGTTCTGGACATTGTTTCTCTAAGACTGTAGCCACTGGTTGCAAGCCAGCCCTGGGGATTGCATTTCCCCTCCCGCTGGTGCTCAGTTCTCTTCTACCCCCCTCCCCCGCCATGCTGTAACAAGTTCTAAAATTCGCCTTCCTTCAACTAAGAAAGTAAGCCTGTTGAAATGTTTTCATTTTTTGTCTACTCTATAATAATAGAACCTAGCAGCCAAATAAATGCCATCAAAACAATAATAATTTCAACTT
This sequence comes from Peromyscus melanophrys, assembly GCA_902168415.1. Lineage (NCBI taxonomy): Eukaryota > Metazoa > Chordata > Mammalia > Rodentia > Cricetidae > Peromyscus > Peromyscus melanophrys. Next base: position 20,881 of record CABHPR010158198.1, on the reverse strand, counting down.
TAAAAGTAACCAGTTGAGGCTGGGGAGATGGCTCAGAGGGAAAGTGCTTGCAGCGCAAGCCTGAGAACCACACTCAGTGCCTAGAACTCATGTGAAGCTGGATGGGGTAGCACACAAGTGCGGTCCCAGTGTTCTGGAAGAGTGATGGCGGCAGAAAGGGGAATCCTGAGAGCTTGTGGGCCAGCTGTCATGATGTACGCAGCAGTGAACAACAAAGAAGAACTGGCTACAGATAAGGTGGAAGCTGTGCTCTGACCTCTACAGGCACCATGATGCACACACACACACACCCATAAATAGACACATACATATGGATCAAAAACACGGCTGAATGAACTAATGCTTGTCTCTGTAAGCCGCATTTGATGTTGGCACCAGAAGTCTCCTACCCTGATGGATTTTGGACGTAGGACATGCTCTGAAGCTCACCATTTTTGGCAATGACAGGAGTGCTTATAAATACAACATGTCTGCATAGAGCATGGAAACACCCTGTGGTTTGAACTCAGTTCTGCAGCATCCTCAGCAACCATCCCCGCTAAGAGAAAGATCAGACAGCTCTAACTCAAAAGACAGCGCTAGTTTTCTAGGCAGGTTTTGATGAATATGCCTAATATTCTGTAAAACCGGACATAATAACCCTCCAATCTACAGCAATGCTGAAGAGTTATTTCCAGCTCTTCAAGAAAATAGAAAGCAAGTAACTTTGTCAGATTTTTAGCTCAGTGTACTGGTTGCCAAAGCCCAACAATACTAAGAGATACCTTTTAAAAACAAAGCACAAACATGTTTTTACCTACTGCGTATACAGCGTGTCTCAACGCTGCCCTTAGTTGGACTCTTTACAGTCCTAATAGCTATGAAGGGAGGGAGGAGGTTGCCACAGTTCCTGAACATGCTAAGATTCTGGGGCTCACACTGCTCAAAGAACTCTGAAAAATCACACACACACCCCTCCCCCTGCCTAGTGCCAAGCAACAATCAGAATATTGGTTCAAAACTTAAACCAATGTGCACTAAAGAAGATTCATTTTTTATTTTATGTGTATGGGTATTTTATATCCATGTATGTCTGTGCACCATGCTACAGAAGCCAAAAGAGGGGTCAGGTCTCCTGAAACTGGAGTCACAGATGGTTGTGAGCTGCCTTGTGGGTCCTGGGAACTGAATTCAGGTTCTCTGGAAGAGCAGCCACAGACGAGCTTAACCACAAATACAGCTCTCCAGCAACTCACTAAGCTTTCAAAAATCCTAATATTTAACTTCCACAAAATACTACTGCTTAATGATTGTATAGAAAAGCAGAGGAGAGCATGATGTGCATTTTATCAAGTAGACAACCAGCCACATCTTACAGATACCAATTTTCTAATCTCCTCCTCTCATGTGTACATGCATGTATGTATGTGCCTGTGTGTGCTTGCTTGTGTGTGTGCATGTGTCTAGGTACACATGTGTGAGTATGTATGTGTATATGAAGACCAGAAGTCAACACTGAGGGTCCTCCTCTATCACTCTACACATTTTTTGAGACAATGTCTCTTACTGAAGCTAGAGTTTATAACTTGAGCTAGACTGACTAGCCACCATGAGCCTATGACTTCCGTTTCAGTGATACAAATACAGACACACACTTGGCTTTAATGTGGATGCTGGGTATGTGAACTCAGGGCCTCAGCCTGGTCCATGAACTACTTTACCCACTAAACTGTCTTCTCAGGCCCTCCGTTTTCTTTATAGAAGACTATTTTAATACCTTCTGTTTTTTTCAAACCAATATATGCTGTTAGGACATTTAGATATCCAGAGATTAGAATCTAGATTAGACTAGTGATTAGATATTTAGAGATGATTTAGTATCTCCCAAGTATTCTATCAATCATATATATATGTGTGTATACATTTATATATATATGTACATTATATATATATATATATATACTTATGTATATTTAATATATATTTCAATTTTGGGAATAAGTCAAATGGGCAACTCTTTTAAATTTTGTTTTGCAGCTGAGAAGAATGAGGTTACTCACATTAAATTTAATTGTCTAAAATACATTAGTGTAAAAATGCACAACAGATCAAGTTTTTATCACTGGTGTCTTAGTTTGGGTTTTTATTGCTGTGAAGAGACACCATGACCACGCAATTCTTATAAAGAAAACATTTAATTGAGGGGGGCTTGCTTACAGTTTCAGAGGTTCAGTCCATTGTGATCATGAAGGGGAGCACGGCAGTGTACAGATAGATGTGGTGATGGAGCTGAGAGAGCTACATCTTGCAGTCAACTTAAGTCTACTTATTCTCACCCAGAGTGAAGCTGGAGATAAAGATCTCAAAGCCTGCCCCCACAGTGACTCACTTCCAACACAAGGTGTGACCCAGATCAAAGCTGTGCCCTCCAGCCTCAAGGTCAACAAGACCACATTTCCTCCAGCAGGACCACACCTCCTAATAGTGCTGCTCCCTACGAGCTTATGGGGGCCAAGTACATTCAAACTGCCACAACTGGTCCCTCATTTTTAATTTAATTTAATTTTATTGATGTTGGGAGTTGAACCAAGGCCTTATTCATGGCTAGATATGTGCTCTGTCACTGAGCTATATCCCCAGACATGTTTCTGATCTTGACTTCAAGCCTGAGCTTAATTTCTGTGGCATTTTTTATTCAAATTTTACATTCTGTTCCAATCAGTGTTTTAAATCCTTAAGTAAAATAAAACTATCATGTGATGGTAATTGATATATACCCAAGCACCATTCTTTTGTAAGGGAGAAAGGGATAATCCAAGTTCCCAGGTCAGAAAACAGCCCATTGCAAACAGGTGTTGCACAGTCGGTACTTAGGTAAAGCTGCATTGCAATGATTACAGGAAGATGTGCTTGCAGGCTCTGATGCACTGTGAGGAGAAATAGCTTCCTGTCTGACCCTGGATCATCAATTGAAGGGGATGGCTCTGCACAGTATTGAGAGATCCTGGGAATTTAAAGAGATGCTCAGTTGTTAAGTGCTTCACTTGAAAAGATGAGGATATCAGTTGAGCTTGAAACCCAGAATCCACATAAAAAGATAATTATGGCAGTGCCCATGTATAATCCTAATCCTGGGGGTAGGGCTGGGGGCAGCAGGATCCCTGGTAAGATCTGCCAGTGAGAGATCCTGTCCCAAAGTCAAAGTGGGATGCTCCTGAGGAATGACACGTAAGGTTATCCACTAGCATTCTTGCATGAATGCTTGCACACACAGGCACACACATATATGATCACACATACCCACAGGTACATGAACACACAAATATGCATGAACATAAGCACACCCGATTTAATGAACACATGCACAAATGAACACAACAAGCACACCCATACATGAATACACACATACATGAACACACAAGTCACACACATATACACACAAGTGCACATACACATGAATACACACAAACACATATACATGAACACACACAGCGTACATATTCATGAACACACACATGCACACACATGTATGAACACGTGCACAAAGAGAACCTCATAGCACAGTTGAGCTCCTCACTTCATAAAGACAGATGGTGTTTGGTGCCTCCCTCTGCTGACACTGTCTACTTCCTTGATTTAGCAGCGTGATGTGTCCTCCTTGGACGACACCATGGGCATCAGTCAGAAAATAGGGATTCTTCCCTCGCTTAGCACTAGATAGCTAGTTGATTCAACACTGTCGCTTTCACAATGAACTTACTTTATCCTAGTGTTGTCTATGATGAAGCTGCAGATAATGGGGGTGAGGAGCTGACTCAGTCATAAAGTGCTTGCTTTGCAAGCATGAGGACCTGAGTTCGCTCTCCATGTAAAACAAGCTAGGTGTGGTGATGTTGGCTTGAAATCCCAGCACTGTAGAGACAGAGACAGGAGAGCCTGGGGCTTGTGGTCACACAATCCAGCTAATTAATGAGTGCCAGGAACAGTGTGAGGCTCTGTCTCAAAAAAAAAAAAAAAAAAGAGGGAAATCTACTCAGAAAGATAACTGAATATTGATGTCTGGCTTCCATCTGCACATGTACCTGCCTGCATACAATCACACACACACACACACACACACACACACACACACACACACACACAGTCACCCACACGCACATGCACACACGCACGCACATGCACACACACATACATATTCATATGCATGCACCTGTACATATGTAATTATTTTTGTCCATAATCCAAGAAAAGTAATTTAGAAGAGAAACTACAATTCAAGTATGGTAGTTAATGCCTTCAGGAGGCATTCTCACACATCTAAGTTCAGTGGGCTACAGTATGAGACCATGTCTCAAAAATAAACTAGAAAAACAAAATAAACCCCAAAAGAAACCATAAACTATACCCTCCCACTAGCACCCCTGCCTCTGCGATTCGGTCATTACTCGTGTGTTGTCCTCTTTGCTACTTGCGTATACATGACTGAAGGATTCAGGGCGTGTACCACATGCACACAGTATTTTTTGAGCCCAGAAGGGGCAGAAGAGCCCTTGGAACTGGTATTACAGACAGTTGTGTGTAGCTAGAGTTTTCCTGCCTGGCCCACGGTCAGGATAAATCTCTTTCACCTGCCAGTCCCACAGCCGCTCAGACCCAACCAAGTAAACACAGAGACTTATATTGCTTACAAACTGTATGGCCGTGGCAGGCTTCTTGCTAACTGTCCTTATATCTTAAATTAATCCATTTCTATAAATCTATACCTTGCCACGTGATTCGTGGCTTACCAGCATCTTTACATGCTGCTTGTCCTGGCGGCGGCTGGCAGCGGCTGGCAGCGTCTCCTTCCACCTTCCTGCTCTTTTTATTCTCTCTGTTAGTCCCGCCTATACTTCCTGCCTAGCCACTGGCCAATCAGTGTTTTATTAGCAACACATTTGCCATACAGAACATCCCACAGCAGTTGTGAGCTAGGAATGGGTGCTAGGAATCGAACCCAGATTCTCTGGGAGAGCAGCAGTGCTCTTAACCACTCAGCCATCTCTCCAGTCCGTGCTTCTTCTTTTTCAATGTGTTGAAAATATAGGAAGTGTTAATTACAACAATGAAGAGTGCCATGATTCTGTTACCCAGTGCAACCCACCTTTGAGAAAATCCATCAGATTTTTATTCCTTTTTCCTAATAGGAATGCATACTTACAGACTCATATGTATGATCTGCATTCAGTTCATTCAATTTGATATTGTATTTTTTCATGTTTTCCTTAACTATCACTGTTACATGTAGCAAAGTAGCCTATCACATGTGTGTGTGAGTATTTACTTAACTTTTCCTGTAATTCTAGGTGCAGTTTTATTTTACTATAAATAATAATGTCTAGTTTATAAATTTTTATCACGTTTCATATTATTCCCTTAGAACAAATTTCTAGAAGTGAGAGGCGTATGTCTAAAAGACTATTAATATTTTGGAACTCTTTAACTTGTATTCCCACATAGCTTTATTCTGTTTGATAACAGAAATTAAAGAGGACTCAGAATAGAGTTTAACCTGATTTAGATCTTATATGGTGTGTTCATATACTGATGCATCATACAGTAGGCGTCCTATTAATGTACAGTTTTTAGAGTATCAGCTAAATACATTTAATTAACATTACAAAGAAGTATTCAGAATAAAGTTGCTTTTGCTAATCTTCTAATTTAAAACTCAGTTTCTTTAAACTGAATCATGGGTCTATTTTTTAATCTCTCCCTCCATCTTCAAATCCCTAAATCTTCTCTGGATTTTGTCTTACAGTGAGGGTCAAAGTTATTTGAAAACATTAAACGCTTTGATAGGAATTTTGTTTTTAGTGCCCCAGAGGGAAAAAAGGCAAAATTTAGGCTCCAAACAGAGATATCAATAGCTGGGGGATCAAAACAGAATCCGAAGCCCCATCTTTGGGGAGAGGTTTGTGACAGACGAGAAGTAGCAAAGACAGAGGTGAGCCAGGGCGCTGTGGAGCTGGCTCAGTCTGTCGAGTACCTGCCCTTCAAGTGTGAAGACCCAGGGTCAGAACCCAGCATGCATGTAAAAATCTGGGCATGGTGTCATGTGCCACCAAATCTAGCTGAATTGTTAAACTCCAGGTTCTAGGACAGACTGCCTAAAAAACTAAGGTGGAGTGCTTGCAAGATGAGTTAGTGTCTAGAGGCTTGCCACAGGAGTTCTGTTCTCACATCTCACTTAGTAGAAGGAAGCAACTGACTCCCACAGCAAGTTGTTTTCTGACCTCAATGTGTGACTTATGGTACGCACATTCACAGACACATATAAACACACACACACATACACACACACACACACACACACACACACACACACACACACAC
>CABHPR010158198.1:0-14427 GCA_902168415.1 Peromyscus melanophrys | reverse complement strand
GAGAGAACGAATCTAAGACCAAAGGCAGTACCTAGTTTCTGTGAGCCTCTGTTTGCTTGGACTGTGGCTGGCAGGACTGACAGACCAGAGGAATGGATTACAAGGAGGTCTCTGTTCCCCTTACGCACTTTGACCATTGGTGGAGCTCTCCCTACAATATCACAGATATTTTTCCCCTAGATGTCCTTTAATTGAACCTCTGAAGAGCCTGATCTCTAAGGTGGAATACCTCCTTTTATAGAAACAAAGCATTAGCATCCATTGTAGCTGGATGACAAGCACCTTGTTTTTTTTCTCATATTATAATGGATACATTTCTGGTTTATGTTTCATTTTTGTTTGTTTATCCAAATTCTGCTTCCAGCTCGACTCATTCCTGGTTGTCTACAGAGCTCTAATCAAAAGAAACTTCCTGGAGCCCTGTTACTTACTGTCACAGGAAGATACATTCCACCCTCCTGTCTCTTGATCATGGTGGTGATTGCATAATCTCTGAGCCTCATTCTGTTGCTATGCAAACTTCAGGTGGTCAATGTCTGAGCATGACTTTCTCCAGACTTCTGTTCTTAGCCAGTAAACCAAGCTTGACCTGGCATGAGCTGCTTGTAGACATCTGTTGAATAAATAAATGAATCTATGAAGGAGCCTATTATTCTCCCAGACATGAAAAGGAGCCTTAATTTGAATCGGTGCCCTCCCTGAATTTGTAAATCAAGAAGCACACAGGCAGTCTTTCCCAACATTTGCTGGTGGCATGCCAGTCACGCTGGCTAGTTTTCAGATAAATCAAATTAGAAATGGTTATAGTTGTTTTGGAAAAAAAATCAAGAACTGGCTTTGAAATCTCTCCCCACAAATTAGATTGAATCAAGATCATTTTTTCCTTAGCTTATAAATGCTTGATTGGCTTCGCCTGGTGCTTTGTGACTGAAGCTCAGCCTTGAACTGCTAGTTTTATTTTTTACCCAGCAGCATGTTGTAGTGGTTGAGGGATGATTAGAAACACAACAAACACCCACACTGAGCATACTTTGTAAATAACTGTTCAGCACAGTGATAGAAACCTCAAGCTGGGTCTGCTTTCTTGGGGCACAGGAGTGGGGGTGTCAGAAAAACTAGGGTCAAGGGCTGTAGTTAGAATGAATATCACTCTTGTAGAGGACCCAAATTCGCTTCCCAGCACCCACATCAGGTGGTTCACAACAGAATGTAACTAGCTCCAGGGAATCCAGTGCCTTCTTTCTGCCTCCATGGTTTCCTGCATTTGTGTGCACACATACATACACACAATTAAAAAAATCTTAACGAAAGTGTGTCAGCCACACCTGACTTATCACCTCCAATCAGAGCAAAAAAGAAAGGTGGGCAGAGAGTGTCTCCACATTTCATTTTGATTAGATTTGTGGCATTCCAGAGAGAGGGACTGCACATCTGTCCTCTATGTGCCTGTCCTGTCCATGAAGTGTCTACCTTAGTCACTAGTCTACGTAAACTTAACCTCAGCCCACTCTGCTTTGTGACCTTGGGCCTTTTTAAAATGGTGACCAGATTCATTACCCCCTTTGTGTTATTGCAAGGTGACTCCAGTCCAGCCCAGAGTTTTATTGCCAAAAAATGATCAGTGTTTGAATGGTGAAATTGTTGTGGACATATTTGTGAGTCCCAATGCATTTACAAAGTTTGCAGGCTCTTATGTCCCAGGCCAGAGAATTAGGCCAGAGACACATGATTAGAAATACAAGTGAGAATACTTTATGAAGAAAGGGAAGTGACTGGTGAACAGAGAGTAAAGCCCTGAAGCACTAGGCCACTAGGCCACAAGGCCACAAGGCCACAAATGACACTTCATAGCATATTTATGTAACTTCACCCTCCCCATGTTTATATATCCTGGGTTTGTCTTGAGCATAATCTATTTGTAGAGAATGGTTTCTAGTCTTTTCTTGGCCAATTGGCTTGTTTTATATTCTATTTTTGACGTTCTCTTCTCTAGCTCCTACACTCTTGCCATGAAATGAAGCTCCCAAGGCAGAAGCTGGTAGTAGAGGTAGTTGAACAAAAAGTTCAACTGAGAATGACTAAAGATTAATGATTTGCATCTCTAGATTTTATTTATAGTTTATATCCAGGTTATCATTTAATGCAAAGGATATGACAGTTTTCTTCCTTATTTTTAAATATTTATTTATTATATATCATCAATAAGTATATATTGCATAATTACATATGTGTGTGAGTGTACACACATGTATTTGTGCAGATCTACACACATGTTCAAAGACCAGAAGAGCTCATCTTGTGTCCTTCCCTTTTACTATTCTCCTATTCCTTTGACTAAGCTTCTCTTTGAACCTGGAGCTTATGCTTTCTCAGCTTAGCTGGGAGTCAGCAAGGCCCAGCAGTCCTGTTCTTCCCCCTTCAGAACTGAAGCTTCAAGATTGTGTCAGACACCTGGTTTGCTACAAGAATGCTGGGACACAAACACCATTTCTCCTGATTGTTCAGTTAGTGCTCTTAACCTTAACCTCTTTACCATCTTTCCAACCTGCATCATCATAGTTTTCCAGAATCTTCCATGGGGTGTTTAATTTGAGTCACTAGTAGGTAGTAAATTGATTTTCAGCTAAAGAGATGTTCAAGAAAAATGCACTTACAAATCCAAAACTGTGCCAAAAATTTGGCAAGTATAAAGCAACTGCCCGTACTTGGGAATTATAGATAAACTCTATCAGAGGTCATTTCAGCCATGACTCATGATTCACAAAGCCAACACAAATTGACAAATAAGTAAGACCTTAAAAGAGGGTAGATTTCCAACATAGAGATGGGCCAAAGAGCCACACTAGTGGAAAGTTCAGTCAGCTATCTTTCACTGTTAAAGGTTAAGTAGTCCTATAGGTGTATAAACTCAACTAAACTCAAAGTGCTACCTGGGTCAGCAGGGTCAACACTGTGCAGCTTCCAGGAAACAAACCTGGTGCAGAGATTGATGGAGATGATTTTAATTCATGTCTGGGCTCTACCATTATACACCTTATGGAAGGGCAGTCCCCTTTCTCAAAATGGGCACTCATCTTCAGACCTTTGGAAGGTTTCTGTGCTTGGAAAAGTTCTTTCTATAAGCATAGATTCTTTGAAGGAGTCACGGAATAGAGAATTGCTCTATACCTTTCCTTGGAAGTTTCATTCAGGCTTGACCTCTTATATCCCTGTTAAGACACTATTTTTAATTTACATACAAATATTGTAAATGTTCAGGTATAAAATATTTTTGTCCCTAAGACACCTATAGTTTCATCTTATAAGATTGATTTTGTTCTTTGAAGATTTTAAACATGTAGATAATGCATTCTAATTGCTCTCTTCTTCACCCTTTTTTATCTCTCTTCCATTCCTGTCAAGTCCTATCTCTTTCCTACTTTCCTCTTATCTAGATTCATGACTTTTAGTTGTGTTTTGAAACCCATTTAGTTTAGTCAGGGCCATGTGTGACCATTGACTTGGAAATATCCTTTGGAGCAAGGTAGGGTCTTAGTGGGTATATAATTTGAGGCAATACCTCCTCCCTCCCTCAATCTACTGGTAGCATATAGTTCATCAGTGAGAGGTAGGATCTAGAGCCCATCCTCCATCCACGCCTAGCTGCTGATGGGTCTATTCTTGTGCAATCTCAGTGCAGGCATCTGCAGCTGTTCTGAGTTCAGAACTGCCATGCCTGTGTCTTACACAAAAACCTTCACAGCCCTTCTATTTTCTGGCCTTTATATTCTTTACCACTCCTCTCTTTTGTATCATTTCCTGAGCCATGGAAGAGACAGTAAAAGTGTCCTGTTTATAGCTGAACAATCTTCCTTATTCTCAGTATCTGCTGCAGTTGTGAGTCTCTTCATCATTATTCACTGTAAGAAGAGGTTTCTTTGATTAAGCATAAAAGTGGGGTGTGTTTGTGGATATAAATGCAAATAATTTAGAAGTTAGATTGATGTTATATCACTTTAGCTAAACATCAATATTCAGTTTTCCCTTATGGACTCTCACTTCCATGGCCATGGCTTTCTGATCAGGTTTACAGTAGCAGGAGTGAATTCATTCCTGCTGTGTAGACCTCAAATCTAATCAGAAAGTGGTTACCACCATAACAGTAGCGCCACTGATGCAAGTGGACACAGACAACCTTGTAGATTGGTCTCATATTTCCTAAGGTTCACAGATGTTTAAGACTGCTGATGACTTCCCCACCCTACCCCCAACAGCATACATAGCAGGGAGGAAGCTTCCAGCTCACTTCTAGCTTGATTTCTCTGTATCATGCAAATAAGCTATTATTGCACTAACTTTGCATGTGAAAAAACTAAATACCACTGAATGCTTCTGCCTGAACCTTGAGTTTAGGCTGTTACAGAGAACTGGGCAGACGAAGGAAGGTGGACTTGACAGAGGGTTGCTTATCTTGCATTATAGAGTTCAACAAGGTTAATCTTTCCTGGTAAAGCATTCTTACTGTATGAATTCATTCTTATTTTATCTCTGTGCTTTTCAATCTTTTCCGTCCCAAATGGATACTGTTTAAGTATAAAGGTAAAAAATGGGTTCACAGTAATCTATTCTTTACAAATATCTCTCAGAAGTCTCAGTTCTTCCAGCTCCTGGTCCCAGCTTAATAAGGTATGATATTTCTTGAATATGCTGCAATCTGGCTGAAGTGCTGTTAACCAATGAATCTATACTGCATGTTGGGTGCAGAATGTTCTAGAAATGTCAGCAGCAGGGGTGGAACCATAACATCACCAGTAGAAGCACAATGTCTTTTCAGAGATGTCCACTCAGATCAATCTCAAGAATTATGGTTTCGATGAGGAAAGACTTTCAGAATGAGCCAATATGAGGCATAGTTGGAGACTTATTAAAACTAGAAAGATGACACTCTGGAAAGATGACACACTAATAGCATAGGCATCAGATTCTCAAAGGAAAGAGATGCTTCCATATCTTTATATGGAAGAGTTTATAAACACATAGAGAATTTGGGTAGCTCTCAATTTACATTAATTTCATGAAGCATATTATTTAGATTTATGAATGAGATGAATTACTAAAAAGAGTCCTCAAGGTTTTAAGTCATTTTGATTTTAAGAAAGTAGTTTATTCATTTATTTATTTTTGACATCTACAATTGAGACTTCTGCAGGGAAATATGCTTGTCTCATTAAGCAATTTGAGCTTTATCAGTGGTATCAGGAGTTTCATGATTATGTCTTCAGGAAAGACAAATCAGATGTGTTTTCTTATCCTGAGTTGTAAACACATAAGCTCATGTCAGTGACCACAGTGTCTCAGAACGGCAACATCTTATGAACTGATGTTTGTGTATAGAAGACCAGTGCCAATGCATTTGATTTATACTGAAGTCCCATCACATAGACTTAAATGGTACCCAGTCCTCCCTATCAGAAGTCCTTCAACAAGAGCTGCTGTCATGATATCCCACCCATCAATCATGAGGAAATCACTATAATTGTGTTATTACTACAAGATCTCCATTTTGATGAGCCCCTCTGCCACAGTTGAAAGCTTTTAGTTGGATGGATTTTATTGGATTTCAGTCAGCATTTGACACACTTCAGCTGTGATGGCAGAATGACCTGAATGTATTTGGAAGAGAAGCCTGCTCAGAACTTGTTCCCACTGTCATTGGTTTCCTCTGCTTTTCATTGTGTAGCCCCTGGACGAGCACCTTGCTAAGCTACTGCATATAATTCTCTCACTCCATCATCTCCAGTGAGGTCAGCCACCCTAATTCTCTATTAGAGTTCTGTGTTAGCCAAGCATTCTCCTGAGAAAACACTTCAGCATGGAGAGCGATGAGAGAAGGAATAGCCAGCCAGTTGGTTGTCACTGCCTGCTAAGAGCACTGAAAATACTGTTTCTTAAGTTTTATCTGCCATCTTCTGCTAATCTGTATGTATCATTGGACTGGGAGGTAGTTCACCTCATAATGTGTGCCTGCTATGAAAGTGAGGGCTTCTGCATTCTACACTGGCACTCACATAAAAAGCTGGGAGCAGTATCATGTGCTTTTACTGCCAGTGCTGAGAGGTGAGGATAGGAGAATGTCTGGGGCTAATTGGCCAACCAGTCCAGCTGAATTAGTAACTCTCAAGTCTCAATGAGTGACTCTGTCTCAAAAAAAAAAAAGGAGGGTATCACTTCCAAGGTGATACTTTATAGAAACATTCAAACACACATGCACACACTCATACACACATACACACTCATACACACACACACACACTCATGTACTCATGTACACAACACATGCATATTCACATTATTATCAGCCATATTGATTGATTACTGGATTCTTTCCTGCAATGAGTCAGGAATTTGGGATGGAACCCTAATGTTCCTTCTTTATGTGCAGTATCACCCAAGGCAAATGCCTTTTAAGATGTAAATGCTTAATTAGATTTCTCATTGCCACAGTAGAAAGATTCAGATATAACTCCTGCTACAAAGAAAAGATGTGACAAAGACGGGAGTGTTTGGTCTCCAGGAATGGGGGAACCTGTGAGAATACTAGAAACATCTGCTCCAACAGCCTAGATTACAAACAAGAAAACTCATATAAGACCTGGCAAACATGGAAGCACCAGACAGGACCAATGCTGCATGTGATTTCTTCCCCCTGAATTAAGACCTGTGTTACCATTCTCCTAATACAGCAGGAAATAATGAAAATACCAAAAAAAAAAGGTGGGCTTCCCAGTAAATATTCATGACCAGAATCCAGTTCTGCCGTAATGCAGCACTCTCAATTTCTTCTCAAAATTTAAAGCACGATTGCTCTGTATTCAGTTTCTAATGCGTCATCGTTATAGGAGCAGATAGGGATTTAGAGGGTGCCTGCCAAGATTTCCTTGTCCTCGTGTCCTAGCATAAATCATTGGACCAGGGACATAGAGAAACAGAAGAAAGATAGTTTAGTAAGAAAGGAAAAGCCACTGCTTAGAATGGGTATGGACATTACCAGAGAAGAAGGAACCTCAGCTGAGAAAATGCCTATATTAGATTGGCCAGTTGACAAGTCTGTGGGAGTATTTTCTTGATTGATGGTTTGTATGGGAGGGCTCAGTCCACTGCAGGTGGTATCATCCCTAGGCAGGCAGGTGGTCTTTGGTCCTTTAAGAAAGCAGGCTTAGCAAGCTATGGGTTGCACATCTGTAAGCAGCTTTCCTTAAGGGGTTCTGCCTCTGTTCCTGTCTCTAGGCTCCTGCCTTGAGATTCTGTCCTGACTTACTGAGTGATGGACTGTGATCCACATATGTATATAAGTCAAGTTTCTGTGGGGAAAATACGTGCTCCAAAGCCCTGGGCCAGGCATCATTAATACTGCACCCATTTTCTGGCATTTCTAGTGCAATTTTTCTTTTTTACACGTAACCCAGGTTGAGAAGGGTTTTAATCTTTTTCTATCATCTGACTTCTTTATATGGTAACCCCGATATCTCTCCTTCTTCCCTCCTTCTCTCTCTCTCTCTCTCTCTCTCTCTCTCTCTCTCTCTCTCTCTCTCTCCATATACTTACTTTCTGTCACACTATTATATCCTTATACATTTGTTGAAAAGTAGCAAACAATTTTTCTAGATTGTTGTTAGAAATATGCAAATGTCTACAGATAAAACACACCATTTGGAAGCCACCGTGGAAGTCAGGACTCGTGAGGCTGTGGGTTCTTACAAAGAGCTCAGGTGTGAATGAAGAAGAGGGATCACAGGCAAATTAGAAGAGAACACAGGATGGTGTCTGTGAAATCTGGAGAGGTAACCTGTGGTAGAGGAAACAGGCCCCAAGTGCACTTATGAGTCAGGTTGTCATAGAAACAGTACCAAGTGATAGATGACTGAGTTAAAGGCTTCATTTGCTGTTAGGGTGTCTTCACACTCTAGTAGGGATGATGTAACACACAAACAAGGCAGGTGATAGTCCTTTAGCAGTTAGGAACACTGTGTTCTTTCCTGATTGAAGTTTACTCAGTGTGTCAGCAAAGGGTTACGGGAGCCAGGCTTCTCCTTCTCACCCAAGTATACCAGCAAGTGTCATGAAAATAAGTTTATTATTTCTTTTCCCCCACTGCTATTTATACTAGTCAGCTTTCTTTCTCCATAGAACCAAGTCGGGGACACACACACACACACACACACACACACACACACACACACACACACACACGTGCAGACTTGCTAGAATCAGAGCCTATGCTATGACAAGGTTGGCTCAGGTACCTTTCTTCAAGAGGCCAATTAAATTTACAAGTATTAGTTAAAAGCAGAGAATGGAAATCTATTCCATGTGACCATGTTAGCATGAGGAGTAAAGAGGTCCAGTGTGCCCCTCAAATCCATCTGTGGGATCTCAATAAGAGGTTTAGATTTAAAAACAGGCAAGTATCATTCATAGCTAAGTGTACCTGCCCATCCTCAGTGTCTGAGCAGCAGTATCTCCTGCAAGGTGGTCAGAAAAGTTATCATAACTGTAAAAAATCTCTTTCAGAGAGACAAGGTCCCACTCTGGCTGAAATTAACTTTCAGCCTTTTCTTTCTCCCATCCTGCAATTCCTCAAGGAGTTTCAGTTTCTTGGAGTCCATTTTTAAATAGTTCAGTAGCCAAAGAGAGGAGTATAAATTTCTCTTTCCTTCCCACTTTCCCACCAGGACAGTCACATACACACAAGACAGACTGATGTTGAAGTTGTTTGTAATGAGTTTGCCCACTGGATTATGGTGTCTGGGGAATATCATGATCTGGTATTTCTTATCTGGACATGCCCCCCCCAATATGATATAAGCAAATGAATAAAGAAAATCTGTGATGTACCTAAGTCTGAAGTTTGAAAGTTGGAGAAACTGGCAAGCTGGGCTGGTGGCAGAAGTCCCAGCTGACAACTACAAAAGAGAAGAAGAGATACCCCAGATCAAGCAGGAAACTAGGTAGAAGGGAGTTATGAATGCATCTTTCCCATGCTTTGTACCATAGTGGAACACTAAATGGAAGAGACATCTTCATTTTGCTGTCTGATTCAAATGCCAGTCCCCTCTGTATTGAGAGCTGCAGGTAGCAAAAGACCATGGGAATATACAGCAGTGACAACTAGTATTCAGAAGGTCAACCTATCAGAACTAAGGGTTCTGCTAGAGGAAATCATCACACAAGGTGTTATGGAATTACTGCCTTTTGAATGAATTGGCTGTCTCTTGTTGTAAACTTCTTGTGCAAAAGCAGCTATGATTCTCCCCATTTACCGTGCATTTCCATGTTATGTGTACATATAATCTCATGATAGCATCTCAGTTTTATGGGCACAACTGTCCTTATACATTTGGGGTAATTGGATAACTTTCCCCAGCTGTGTTTATTTTTCATTAACATAAATCTGCCCAGAGCCATTCTCTGGACAAAAGTATTTCAGCAAAGTTATCTTTTTCCAAGGACAAAACTGCACATAGATAAACATTAGCTCTTCTCACCCACAGATAGAAAAAAGAACCACTAACAGTTAAATCCTCAACTCCTTGCCTTCATCCTGAGTTATTTACACAAGACCCTAACTTAAGAGATTTACAGTTCACATTCCTGGGTGAAGTTTCAGCCACTTGCTAGTTACTGAGTTAAGGTAGTTACTTCCCACTGACCTAAGGAGATTGCCTTCAAGGCCAGGCATGCATAGGTGCCAAGCTTCTTTCTTGTGCAAATTAAGTTTGAATTCCTCCTCAGCCAGGGGCTATTCCTAAATTCCCTAATTGATTTTAGCCTTTAGTTGACCTTGCCAGAGAACTCCCCTTTAGTCACTCCCCATTTGGGTTGTAATTGGAAGCTGACAATTACTGCTTTATGTGTGGATCCTTATCACCTCTCTCTGTGACCCTGAAAACTTCAAGCCTCTCATTGCTTTGCCAAAGAATTACTGCGTGTGTATATACTCGTTCCCTCACAGCAGGGGAATGGATTTAGAAGAACAAAGATGAGGACAAAGATGGAAAGAACTAGGTGGAGATAAGAGAACAACAGAAGGAACTGAGAAGAGCTAAGTATGAGAACAGAAAAGAAACTGTAGGTAGAACTAACTTAGAAGAATAAAGTGAGTGGACTAAAGAACTCAGTGTGCTTAGATTCATTTGATATCCCTCAGATTAGAATCTTCAGCTGGTTGTTCGACTCTTCCACGGACCCTGGGAGAAAATAATAAAGGCTGGAGCTATTATTGTTTTCATACCTCTGAACATGTCGTGTGGAAACAGAAATAATATTTGATCTGCACATCATTGATCCATGTAGGCTTTCTGAGTCTTTGACACTATAACAAGACACTTTCATGTATAGAGTTCCTGGTTGAGTATTACTCTATTAAATTATAAAAAAGCTTCTGTGTTTTCAGTAAATTCACATTTTTGTGTTGGGCCTCAGTTATAGGTGTCCATAGCACCAAGGTTGCAGATTGGACTTATCTGGAAAGCTGATATGATTGGTGTTAGTTTTGGGGGGTTGAAAAGAGGGAGGTTTGAAAGAAAGGTACAGATATGAGTTCTTCTTCAGAACAAGAGAATTATTAACCCCAGGTATAGTACATTGCGGGATTTGGAAGAGACTGTTCTCCCCAGACGAAACGGGTGTCTTATAGGTGTCCTAGGGAGGAGGTCCCATCCCATAGTTAATGAGCAGCCATAGCACTGTATGTGCCCACAGTAAGGTTGCCTCTGAATTCAAGATAGCAATTGAAATATGGAGGTTCTGTTCTTTGTAGGTAAGGATCACACCTCAAGGTCACAGCTCAGAAAAAAGCATGCGCTTTTCTTGCATAGTTCAGTTCCCTGTACCTATATCAGGCAGCTCAAAACCACCTGTAAAGACAGCACTTTTGACTGTGGGCACTGCATGCCAGTGTGCACTCCCAGCAGCATTGGAGGAATATACCCCTTGCTCCACATCCTCTCCATCATGAGCTGTCACTTGTGTCTTTGATTTTAGCCATTCTGACAATTGTTGTTGTTTGTTTTTGTTCTTTGACTCTTTTACTTTTTGGGGGGGGGGCTCCCAAATAAATCACACATGGAGGCTTATTCTTAATTATTAATGCCTTGCCTTAGCTTGGCTTATTTCTTTCCAGCTTTTCTTACCTTTAGATTATCCCATCTGTCTTTTGCCTCTGGGTTTTTCCCTTTTCTCACTTCTGTAAATTTTGCTCTTACTCCATGGCTTGCTGTGTAGCTGGGTGGCTGGCCCCTGATATCCTCTTCCTTCTCTGGTTACTTCTTTCTTTTTCCCACTATTTCTTATTCTTTATATTCTCTCTGCTTGACAGCCCTGAGTATCCTTTCTTCTGCCTTGCTCTAAGCCATTCAGTTCTTTATTAGACCATCAGGTGTTTTAGACAAAGTAGCACAGCTTCACAGAGTTAAATGCAACATAAACAAAAAGTAATACACTTTAAAATAATATGATTGTAAGGTGGAATGTCAAAGTCATTTTGATTTGCATTTCCCTGATGGCTAAGGGTGTTGAGCATTTCTTTTAAGTATTTCTCAGCCATTTGAGATTACTCTTTTGAGAATTCTCTGTTTAGATTTTATACCATTATTTATTTATTTATTTTTATTTTTTTGGTAGTTCAGTTTCCTTGAGTTCATAGGCTTACTATTATTTCTGTTGTTGTTGAATTCTAGCTTTAATCTGTGGTCTGGAAGCACACAGGGGGTCATTTCAATTTTCTTTCCTGGTACAAACTGTTTGGTATTCTTGAACCTTTACAGGCAGGATATGCTTTAGGTTAGGAAAACTTTCTTCTACGATTTTGTTAAATATATTTTCTGGTTTTTTGAACTGGAATTTCTTTTTCTATTCCTATGATTCATACGTTTTTGTCTTTTTATAGTGCCCGAGATTTCCTGGATATTTTGTGTTAGGAATTTTTTAGATTTAACATTTTCTTTGAACAATGAATGTATTTCTTCTAATATATCTTTAAGACATGAAATTTTTTATTTTCTTTTCCATCTCTTGCATTCTGTTGCTGATGTTTGTGGCTGTAGTTGCTGTTTGCTTACCTTGGTTTTCCAACCTCGATTTTCCTTTTCTAGGATTCCCTCAGTATGACTTTTCTTTATTCTGTTTCCATTTTCAGGTCTGGAACAGTTTCTTTCACCTGTGTTTCTTTCTTTCTCTCTCTTTCTCTCTTTCTTTCTTTCACCTGTTTCTCTCTCTCTCTCTCTCTCTCTCTCTCTCTCTCTCTTTCTTTCTTTCTCTCTTTCTTGGTATTCTGTAAGGAATTTATTGATTTCTTCAAATGTTTTGTTTGTCTTTTCCTCAATTATTTCTATTTCTTCTCTTTTTTCCTTTTCTTTCTTCCTTCCTTCCTTCCTTTCTTTCTTTGTTTCTTTCTTTTTCAAGACAGAGTTTCTTTGTGTGACAGAGTCCTAGCTGTCTTGGAACTCTCTTTGTAGACCATGAAGACCTCAAATTCACATAGATTCAACTACCTCTGCCTCAGGAGTGCTGGGACTAAAGACATGTGCTACCATGCCTGGCTTCCCTGAGTTTCCTTAAAGGATTGTTTAATTTCCCTTTTAAGGACCTCTATTATCTTCATAAAGTTAGTTTTGAGGTCGTTGTCTTGTTTTTCAGCTGCTTAGACATATTCAGGTCTTGCTGTCATAGGATACCTATGCACTGGTGGTACCATATTGAACTAGCTGTTGTTGATTGAGTTCTTTAACTGACATTTAGGCATCTGAGTTTGGGATGATTATAGATCTGGGTGCTGATTTCTGAGTTTGTCTTTGTTGAATGGATGTTTTATTCCTGGTTTTCTGTTTTCCATTTGGACTTCTGGTCTTTGTTGGCTAAATTTCTGGAAGCTAGCATGTCCTATGATCTAGTAGGGAGTTTCTGTCCAAGCTGAGGGCTGGACTTCTGGGGGATTGCTTGGCCTTTGATGCAGAAGGGGTCTCTGGCCAAGTTGTGGGGTGAGATATGGAGGATGAAGTGGGGATTGGGGACAGTGAGTGAAAGGAGAAGGTCTACTTGTATAATCTATTTGGTTAAACTGACTACCTGCTTGTTCTGGGATTATAAGTGCACACTGCACACCTGTATCTACCTGCTTGTCCTAGGATTATAGGTGCACACTGCACATATGGATTTTCATTTGGATTCTGAGGACCTGGACTCAAGTTGGTATTCTTGCATAGCAAGTGCCTTACTCACTGAATCCAAGGCCGGGGATGTCTTTCCTGGAAAGAGCTACTGTGGGTTAGACTTCTGGCTTCCTGATCTGCACTAAGTATCTCCTGCTGATACCTGGACCCTGGGTGGAAATTGATTTCAGGCAGTTGCTCCAGATAGTCTGCTCTCCTGAGAAGCCCTCCCTGGTTTCCACAAATGCTGTTGTCTTGGGTAGAAGGTTCAGAGAAATTGAGCCCTATCATGCAAAAGCTGCTGTTCAATGGCTTTCGAAGGACGCCTCTGCAGGGGATGTGATATGTGGCACTTTGGAATGACATTAGCAGAGGGGCACTCATTTCTGGGGAGATAAGTTTTCAGAGTCTAAAGGAGATGTGTAGTGCAAATGAAGGTATGACATGTTTGGATGTAGAGTATGTTATCCAAACACAAAATGGCTTTCACAAAAGAACGCTTTTCCACTGTTCAAACAGTAGTCCAGCCTTTTCTTCTCTACTCCTCTACAGAAACAGACAACATGGGGGGACTGAGCACATAAATTCATTCTTCAGTTCATCTTAACTTCCTAATTTGAAACTTGTTTTGTTGGTTTCGATGTACAAGGGTGCTTACAAATAGTAATCTGCTTACTGCATTCTCTATTTTAGTCAAAACTGGTTCTTTTTGTTGTTGTCTCATATAGCCCAGGCTGGCCCCAGACTCAATAAGTAGCCCAAGCTGAAGGTGAACTTCTGAACCTTCTGCCTCTACCTCCCGAGAACAGAGATTACAGGTGTACAACACCAGGCCTAGCTTATGTGCTGCTCGGGGTTTACTAGGGGTGTTGTGTATACTAGGCAAGCCCTCGGCGAAGTGCACTACATCCCCAACTAACACACTCTTATAGTTCCCATGTTCAGCCTCTCCTGCAGTTCCTGCCCCATGTAACGGCAAATATCCTTACTAAGTTTGAAATGTAGCCAACATCACTTTAGTGTTAGTCTCTGTCCCTCTCTTCTGTCCTCGGCATTTGCTAACTTTCTAGCTCCTTCCATATCTCTGCTGTTCCCCAGTTATTTCATTTTGCTAATTTCCCCAAGGTTTTACAATGTATTCTCTGCAGATACTGACAGTCACAGCACATTCCTCCCTCTCCTTGCCCATCTCACTTTCATGAAAGCATCATTTGCTTAGAAAACCTTTTCATCACTCTCT